>JAVJIF010017706.1:0-70504 GCA_038442645.1 Agave tequilana | reverse complement strand
CCTCTAGTGAGAGGTGATAGTGGAGATTGTGTTAGTATCCCTCTTAGTGAAGAGGTGATTGTGGAGTTGTAGTTTTGTGCCTTATCCCTCAAGTGTGAGGTTGATATTTGTTTGGCTAAGTGTCATCCCTCTAAGTGTAGAGGGATTAAGTTTGTTGGTATCCCTCTATTGAGAGGTTGATCTTGTGTTGGATTTGTACCTAGCCTCTAGTGAGACGTTATATTTGTTGAGAGAGGAGTTTTGTACTCCCAAGTTATATTTGCCCAAACCCATAGTGGAGGTTCCCTGTGTAGGAAGTCCTGTGTGGACAATATAGTGGAAATCATTCTGTGTGAAGGCGGGGACGTAGAGCTGGGTGCTCGAACCTCGAAACATATCCTTGTGTTTGTGTTTGATCTACTATCTCTAACTTTCTCTCTCTCTTACATTGTGCCTTGCATTGATTCATATTGTTCATTCATACTTATATGCTTGGTATTGCTTGTGTGTGTGCCTCACTTGTGTTGAACCAAGAGAGTTTTACATAGCAGCTCAACTCTTATTTTGAGGAACTTAGAGGAGATAGTTTAGAGCCCTTCACTGGGAATTCGGCTACACTCTTTGGTTACACTAAGTGTGTTATTTTTAAGTTTTAATTCCACATTATTTGTCATTAGATTAGCAATACACCTATTCACCCTCCTCTAGGTGTACTTTCAGAGGCAAGGCACAACACAAAACACCTCTACACTTAGAGGGTTAGGCACTTAGCCAAAATAACTATCAACCTCACACAAGAGGGATAAGGCTCAAAACCACAACTCTACAATCACCTCTTCACTAAGAGGGATACTAGCACAACTTCCACAATCACCTCTCGCTAGAGGGATATCAACACAATACCTCTCACTAGAGGGATATCACAAAGTATGGAAGGTTTATAACACTTGGTGGTATTAACAATCACAAGCTAATTTTTCCTACAATATAGATCCTAATAGATAGGATAGATAGATAAGCTCAAGTGTGAGAAATAAAGAGTTTGGAAATCAAAATCACAAAGAAAATACTTGGGAAAACTTCTAAGATATAATGGAAATGAAGAATAAAAATAAATCCCAAAGACTTCTCTTTTTCTTTGATTTTTTCAAACTCTATAAAACAAATAAAGATTGATCTTTAAACCCAAAAACTCTTTTAAAACTTGCAGTTAAAACACTTAAGAATATGAAGATTTTTGCTCTTGAAATTGTTGTTAAAAATCAGCTCAAATAGGGGGTATTTATAGCCCCAAATAAATTCTGCCCGTTGGCACAGGAAAAGGGCAAATTTGCCCTTCCAGTCGACCGCCCGGTAGATGGCCCAACGGTCATTTTTATGACCGTTGTGCCACCGGTCGACCGGGACTGGATATAGAGAGCAGCAGCTCTGTGCCGGTCGACTGGGCCATTTCCAGAGAGCAGAAACTCTCTGGACGGTCGATCCCCGGTCGACCAGCCCACCAGCCCAGGCTGCGTGCACGTCCTGTGCACGTCGGTCCACCGGTCCAATCGACCGGCAGACAGCCAGGTCAAACAATTATAAGGATTAAAAACTTGAGTTTTTGACTTTAATTAAATCCATAAAATCTCATAAATTTCACAAAAATTAGTTCTTATAAGATCTTTGAAATGGGAATATGTGTGATAAAAATTCAACACATATTATAAACAATTTGAACTATTTTTGTGTTCTTGAAAATTTGCCTTAAACCAAAATCCGTATTTTCCAAAACTAGGATTTTGAAATGGAAAACCTTTTTCTCCAAAACTCATGCAAATACAAAAAATTATATTGAATCAACTTTTCAGCATGTTGTATATGGATAGAATCCAATATACATGAAGATATTATATCTATGTTTTGACATTAAATATAAAAATAAGTTTGTTTAAATACAAAACTTCAAGCACATGAATAGACTTTTCAAAATAAGTTTTTCTCAGTATATGAAGCATAGATGTATATAGATGTTGACTGATTTTTCCTGCACACAAAATATTATATGTTAGTTTTAAGAATAGATGTGCAAGTCTCAGTTCTAATCCGCGGTAGCAGGGCTATGCGGGTCGTGATCCTCAGGGAGGGACTGCGATGGAAGCGTTAAGCAAGTTTCTCTAAAAATTTATCTTTTTTAGTTATTTTGTTAGTCACGATGGTGTTTACAAAGAAAAGTGGTATTTACAATGAGTTGTGGGAAAGAATATTGGAGAGGTGTGGATTTGATCTACAAAAAAGAAAAGAAAAGAAAAGAATAGAAAACTAACCTTGGTTGGAGAAAATATGCGAAACCTAACACTTTCTACCTTATTTCGGAGGCGTTGAACATATAAACCTTGGGATCGAACTCAGTCCGTTGTCGCATTAGGTCATCAAGCCTTGGGCAAGCATGAGTTGATACGCCTCGAGGAGGAGAACATCGCCATGGAGTATCGTTGGAACCTACTAATCTTCGGTATACTTGTGGTTCGGTAAACGCTCGTGTGCTCGTCAAAGATCAACAAAAAGAAACACAGTAGAAAGAAAGAGAAAACAAAGAAAAGCAACGACATAAGAACAAAATAAAAATTACCTTTTTATTGATTACAATGGAAGAGAAGAGAATCATCTGTCGGTGTCACCCTCAACAAAGCCATCTCCCTCACTTACATAAAAATTGCAAAAAGAAAAGAAAACCTAGAAGAAACCCTAAAAATCTGAACTTTGGCCCTTTGCTGGACGCTGGACGCTCTGTACGTTGTACTGCAGGGGATATTTATAGGTGCAGAAGGCCGAGGAGTCCTAGATAAACCTGCCCACGAAATCTGGGATCTGGATGAGATCAAAGTGCCGCGTTTCCGCGGCTTTTGCCGCGGATCCGCGGCGCTTTAGTGGCTTCTGGCCACGCGCTTTGGCGCGTGGCTTCTCCTGGTCCGTTCCTCTGGGCTCCTGCTTCTAGAAGTGTGATCCTGGCCTTTTAATCTGGATTTTCGAGATAACTTGGTAATCAAGTTACCCTTAATCCAGATTTCTTCAAATCTTCTCTCCACGAAATTCCTCTCTATCTGGCCTTTTATTCTCATCCTGCAGGTGTTTAGGGTTGGATAGAAGTCTATCTTTTCCTAATCTCTGATATTTGCAACTTTTACACCTGGGCTTCAAATGTGGGCTTTTGGGCTTCATTAAGCTTTATTTATTATTAAAATAATAATTCGAGGCCTGCACAAAATAAATAACAAAATATTAATAATTGTGCAGAATTAAATGAATAAATATGAAAATGTGATGGTAAATATGATGATAAAAATGCATTTTTCACTACCAATCAATAGATCAAATCTAATATACATTAAAACTTGTAACTTATTTTGATTCTATCTATCCATGAAAATCATATTTGAATTAGAAATCCAAAACCGGTTAAACCGAAAATAAAACATGAAACTTTAAACTTGTGTGTGTTGTGAACTTGAACATATCAACACTATCTAATCTTTACACAAGATCTAAACAAAATCTTAGACTAAACAAACCGATGTCTTATTGTAGAACTCCTTCTCCAAGTCGACTCGATCCAAACGCGATCCAACGAGCTTGACTCCAACCGAGTGCTAGATGCAATCTTGACGCGCAAGCTCTTAAATCACCATGTGAAAGCTCCAAAGCACCTTCGTTGAAGCTAATCACCTACTAGTATCTTGATCAAATATCTGAAACTAAATATCAAAAAATTATTAGTAAACAATAAGTACATGAGTTAATCATCATCAAAACTAGAGTGAAGGGCCTCTGGGCCAACAATAAGCAGCCCCAAAAAGTATATTAAGATTTTCTTAGATAGTTTTACTCTCAAACGAAAGGTCTAAAATATAGAATTAACTTTCAAATATTACAACTTTATCATAACAATTAGTTACTATACCCATATAATTAGTAATTATACCCAACCCCTATAATCTTAATTCTTCTTAACTTCAAAACTCTCTCTATTATTTAACGCATACCCCCTAAAAATTTTAGACTCATCCCCTTTTAACTAAAAATCGTACCTTTACTTGAAGAGGAGAATAATCAACAAAACTTGTTGGTTAAAAGAGTGATTAACAAGCAATATCAAATGGTAAGAAATCACAAACATAATATAGACACAATATATAATCCTATATAAGACTCAAAGTATCTATTCTTCCATATTTTCTATTATTTTTAGATGTAAAAATTCTTATATATATTTTCAGACACTGTTACCGATTAAAGCTTGAGAGTCTCTCTTGGCTTTGTTTTGTTCGGCTCAAAAAATCCGAACAAGCCCATTTTGGCCTCCCATCAAACATTTGGGAGCAACCAATATTTGATTGCTTTATGTCAATTTGATGCTTTATTTCCCTTTAAAATTGGGATTTGTGGAGATGGGACTGTTTGGGTCTCTCTTTGGGAAGGAGGGGAAGAAGTGAAATTACACCTAGATGGGGGTGAATAGGTGTAAGACTAATCTATTAAAAATTCAATGCAATCTAAAATGAAATGATGCGGAATTCAAATCTAAAGTAACACATAATGTAACGCCCCGATCCCAACGATACGGGAACGTCACTGCGACGCATATACGTAGGTCAGGTGGTGCCCCCACGTATATACGCTAAGCATAAGTACAGCGAGTATCAGAGTATAACACACAGCGTGATATAATCATATGCCAACATACAAGAATAGAAGTACAGAGTTATACAAGTCATGATAAACATAATCACCATACAAGTGTCCTTTTATCACAACCCAAGTCCATAAGATACAAGATACAACCAAAATACAAAAATGCTCACGTATGGACGGAGATTACGTGAACCAAAAGAATGTCGGGCGCGATAGGACTAGTGCTGGTCGGCCTGCTCACCAAGATAAGCCCGGTCCTCAGCGGAGGGCTCTACCTCGTCCCAAGCCTCGGAATCTGAATATGCAAATCCAAAAGGGTCAAGACATAATACAAGAAATAAAGATAGCCAAGTGGCGACGGAATCATAAGTAGAGGTGATGAAGTAGTGATAACTAACAACAATACATGGCAAGGGATGTAAACTAAATAAGATAAAGGCATATGCAATAAATCTACAATAATGTCTTATTATTATTACTTGTCTTACTGTGATATCTAGCTATGTGACCCAGCGTCCCAGGGCACATAGATCCATATCCTAGTGAAACAAGGTTGTTATTGGAAACAGCGGTTGTATCGACGAACTATGTTTACAGTGTGTCCCGTGCATGCCCGGGACCACGGCCCAGTATTGTTCCGTTGCTTGAAGACGGAACCTGCCGCTAGGCTACAGGAAAGGGTCTTATGTATGCCCTTGTCATGACATGAAACAGGAAGGGAGGAAGCACTCCCCTTGGTCCCCTGGAGTACCACAGGTAAGACCGAAAAATATAGTGCACATCCTAATACCACTGTAAACACGAACACATACCGATATCCGCATATTTCCCCCGAACCCAATGTAAGTTGGTGTATTTTATACAATGTCGGATCTATCATGCTTGATTTTGGAGATAGCATGAAGAAGTGGTGATAATCCATTTTCTACAAGTTATGAAATGCAAATATGTAACAACAAGTCATGGATTGATATAATGTACCAACAAATCATGAAGCATGAATAAACAAGATATATCATGTAACCAGTCATGTAGTACAAGTACACGGTATAAACAAGACTAAAACATGCATATAAATATACTAGGGTAAGTTCAGAATTAAGTGGGAAGAAGTCTGAATTCTGTCCCAGAATTTGGCCTGGCGGTCGACCTCCGGTCGACTGCCGGTCGACTGGGGAAATGAACTGGCGGTTGAGTCCCGGTCGACTGCCGGTCGACCGTACCGAGTGCGAGAGCTCCAGGTTTGGGCCGGTCGACTGCCAGTCGACTGGTCCAAGGCAATTTGTGAAGCCGGTCGAGTCAGCGGTCGACTGCCTGTCGACCGCCCGTTCAAGTCGTGCAGGTTGTGCACTTCGGCAGAGTCCCGGTCGACTCCCAGTCGACCGGTCCTCGGGAAAATTCTGCTGTTAGAGCAGAATTCCAGATTCTGAAGGAAATCGGTCTCTACAGTCTAAAAGTAGGGATTTTTACCACATTGGGGAACCTGATATAACATTTCAAGTGCATCAGAACCTAGTCTAGTCGTGGAAATCAGTACAATTACGTGCAAGGTTTGGATTTGAGGGTTAAAGCCCTAAAAATTGGATTTTTATAACACATGTGTACATGGATCTCTATTACCAGCAAATAGGGTGTTAATTTAAGTCTTGGTGAGTAAGAACTCACCTGGGAGTGGTCCAATTAGGGCTGGATCCAAGGATGGAGGAAGAGGTTGGCCACAATCCACACTTGAGTTGATGGAGTTGCCTTGGAAGTAGGTTGAAGGTGAGATCCTTGAAGAAGTTCTAGTGTAGCTCCTTGAAGCCTTGAGATGAAGAGGTTGAAGAACCCTAGAACTAGGGTTTGCTAGAGGAAGGAGAGGGCTTTGGTGTGCTGTTCTCTTGATGAAGAAAATGGGGAAGAAAAAGGGAAATTTGCAAAGGAAATGAATTTATATTTTGATTATTGTAAAGGGGTTGTAATATTAGGGAAAGGAAGGGCTTCCTTGCAAAACTTAAGGGTGAGGTGCCCTCTCCCTTGCCACTTGGTCAGCTGAGAGCAAGAGAGAGTGTGAGTGGGTGGTAGGTAGGGTGAGTGGAATGATGAGGTGGCAAGTGAAGTGGAAAATCAATTTTTGCAAATTTTGGAAAAATGCTAAAAATTCAAGTATTTTGGATTGGTCTGGAAATTTTACCAAAAATCAGGAAAAATATTTGAAGACTAAAGGTGAAATCCGTTTGAAGAAATACTGTGTAGATTTTTAATTAAAAATCCCAGAAGCAGAAATTTACCGACACCGAAATAATTTTCATAAATTTATAAAATTCTTAGAAAAATAGTATAAGTAGGAAATATGATTCTAAGCAATAAAGTCTAAAGGACCTTCTTGAAATTCCTAACAGATTGGAAGATAAAAATTCGGAAATCGGTCAGCGGTACTGGCCGACACCGGTTTTTGAAGAAATTCATTTTAATTTCAGAAAATTCTAGAAAATCACATAAAATCTAAAATATTAAAAAATGATGTTTGAAATTAAAATCGGTCAAATACGGATGGTAAATCGGAAGATACGGTCAAAGGGCCGAATACGTAACTAAGTACGTATTCCGGGAAAGGGGTATTACAATCTACCCACCTTACAAAAATTTCGTCCTCGAAATTTCATAAGGTGAAAGATAACAGGAAGAGCAACAGATAGATATGGACACAATGAAAGATAACGGTAAAGACAAGAGTAGAAGGAAAGAGTCTTACCAAATCAAGATGAGAAAAGTTGGGGATAACGCTCCCGGATAACGTCCTCTCGCTCCCAGGTGGCCTCTCCCGGCGCGTGTCTGCTCCAAGACACCAATACCAATGGAATAGCCCTGCTCTTCAGTATCTTGACACTCCTGTCCAGAATGGCCATCGGCTGCTCTTGGTATGATAGATCCGGTTGCAGCCCTAGCTCGGAATGATCCAGAATGTGGCTGTCGTCCCGGACATACCTCCTCAACTGGGACACATGGAAGACATTATGCACCCCGTCCAAGGATGGTGGTAATGCTAGTCTATAAGACACGTCTCCCACGCGATCCAGGATCTCGAACGGGCCAATATACCTCGGGCTCAGCTTCCCACGAGTACCGAACCGGATAACTCCCCTGGTGGGTGAAATCTTCAAGAACACATGGTCTCCGGTCTGGAACTCCAATGGCCTCCTTAGAGTATCAGCCCAACTCTTCTGCCTACTCTGAGCAGCCCTGAGATGATCTCTGATAACCCTGACCTTCTCTGTAGTCTGCATCAGCATCTCGGGCCCCAATAAACTCCTCTCACCGACCTCCTCCCAGCAAATCGGTGATCTGCACCTCCTCCCATACAATGCTTCGAAGGGAGCCATCTTAATACTGGCCTGATAGCTGTTGTTATATGAAAACTCAGCCAAGTGTAGATGGTCCTCCCAAGATCCTCCAAAGTCCATCATGCAAGCCCTTAGCATATCCTCAAGGATCTGGATGGTCCTCTCTGACTGTCCGTCTGTCTGAGGATGATAGGAAGTACTGAACTTTAGACGAGTTCCCAGACTCTCCTGGAGACTCTCCCAGAAATGAGACCTGAATCTGGAGTCTCTATCTGATACAATACTGACTGGGACTCCATGCAGGCGAACAACTACCTTCAGATACTTATCTGCCAGAACCTCTGTCGACTGACCAACCCGGAAGGGTATGAAGTGAGCAGACTTGGTGAGGCGATCAACGATCACCCACACCGCATTGTTACCCTTAGGACTCCGAGGCAATGCCGTCACGAAGTCCATAGTAATGTGCTCCCACTTCCATTCGGGTATCGGCAAAGGTTGAAGAAGTCCAGCTGATCTCTGATGCTCGATCTTTATCTGCTGGCAAACCAAGCACTTGGCAACAAACTGGGCTATCTCCCTCTTCATGGCATTCCACCAAAAGTGCTTCTTCAGGTCCTGGTACATCTTGTTTCCTCCCGGATGTATAGAATAGGCAGAACTGTGTGCCTCCTCCAAAATCTTCTGTCTGACTTCTCCCTGGGGAACACAAAGTCTACTACCATAACACAAAGCACCATCCGGACGAATACAAATATCTGTCCTCAGTCCAGCCTCCACCTGAGTCCTGAATGTCTGCAATCTTGGATCTTCCTTCTGAGCTCCCTTGATCTCCTCTATTAATGATGACTGGATCTGTAAAGCCATGAACTGCCCGGCCTTATCACCTCCCTGTACCAACATCAAATCCAATCTGATGAACTCCTGGATCAACTCTTTCTGCTGGGTAAGGTGGACTAGCACTCTGTTCTCCGGCATCCTGCTCAGTGCATCTGGAACGGTATTGACTTTGCCTGGATGATATTGCAAGTCAATATCGTAGTCCGCCATAAGCTCCAACCATCTCCTCTGCCTCATATTCAACTCCTTCTGTGAGAAAATATACTTGAGGCTCTTGTGGTCTGTGTAAATCAACACTTTGTCTCCCAGAAGGTAGTGCCTCCAAATCTTCAAAGCAAATACCACAGCTGCCAATTCCAAGTCATGAGTTGGGTAATTCCTCTCATGAGGCTTCAACTGCCTAGATGCATATGCTATCACATGATCATGTTGCATAAGCACGCATCCCAGGCCTTTACCCGATGCATCACAGAAAATGACCATCCCCCTCTACCTGAAGGAGTCCTCAAGATCGGAGCTGTGATAAGCTTCTGCTTCAACTGCTCAAAAGCTGCATCACATTCTCCTGTCCATATGAATCTCTCCCCTTTCCTGGTGAGCCTGGTCAACGGAGCTGCAAGTCTAGAGAAATCCTGGACAAAGCGCCTGTAATATCCAGCTAGTCCAAGAAAGCTCTTTATCTCAGTCACCGTCTTCGGAACTGGCCAATTCTGCACTGCCTGGACCTTACTAGGATCAACTGAGATTCCCTCTGCTGAAACTATATGTCCAAGGAAAGCTATGCTGTCCAACCAGAACTCACACTTGCTCCTCTTGGCATGAAGTTGCTCCTGCTGAAGAGTCTGCAACACAATCCTCAAGTGCTCTGCATGTTCCTTATAACTCTTAGAGTAGATCAGGATGTCATCTATAAACACCACCACAAACTGATCCAGGTAAGGAGAGAACACTCGGTTCATCAAGTCCATAAACACAGCAGGGGCATTGGTAACTCCGAAAGGCATCACTAGAAACTCGTAGTGGCCATATCGGGTCCTGAATGCCGTCTTCGGAACATCTTCCTTCTTCACCCTCAGCTGATGGTAACCCGACTGTAAATCCAACTTAGAAAATACACGGGCTCCATGAAGCTGATCAAACAAGTCATCAATCCTGGGCAAGGGATACTTGTTCTTGATGGTGACCTTGTTCAACTCCCTGTAGTCAATGCAAAGCCTCTTGCCACCATCCTTCTTATTCGCCAATAGCACTGGAGCTCCCCATGGTGAAGAGCTAGGCCGAATCAATCCCTTGTCCGAATACTCCTGCAGCTGCTTCTTCAGGATCTCCAACTCCGTCGGTGCCATCCTGTATGGAGCCTTAGATATAGGAGCTGTCCCTGGAATTGTATCAATGGAGAACTCCACTATCCTCTCCGGTGGAAGACCTGAAATCTCAGCAAAGACTTCAGGAAATTCATCCCACACTGGCACCCCCTTCTGAACCTCCGAAGTGGTCATCTGAATCTTCTTCTCAGCAGGCTCCACTCCTCTACTAAACTGGAACTCCGGCTGATGCGGGATCCTGAAATTGATCTTCCTTCCCTACAGTCAATCACTGCATGGTACTGACTGAGCCAGGTCATGCCTAAGATCACATCGTACCCTTTGGTGTCAAGTACGAGCATGTCTATGGCCAAGATCTTCCCACAAATCTCCACTGGACAGTCTGCACAAACCCTGGAAGACACAACTACCCCATTCCCAGTACTAATCTCCCATCCATGGTCTAACAATCTAACAGGAATAGAATGCAATGCCACGAAATGCACGGAGATAAAACAATGCGAAGCACCGGAGTCGAAAAGAGCGAGGACAGGTATGGAATGGACTCTGATGGTACCTGTAATCACCTCTCCTGAAGCTCCAGCCTCTTCTGCTGTCAGGTTGTAGGCCTGACCTCTGCCACGACCAGCTGCTGTCCTGGCTCCCCTCTGCACTGGGCGAGCAACATGTGGTGGTGGAAGGGGAAGAGCTCTCCTCATCACTGGTCCCTGCTGCCTCGGTCCAACTGGCCCTGGTAGTGCCTTCTGCACATACTGCCCCTGAGGTGCCGGCAAGGTTTGGGTAGCAAACCCCACTCTCCTGTGCGGGCAGGTCTCCACTGCATGGTCTCGAGCTCCACAGATCAAGCACCAACCGTTTGCCCTCCGGCAATTCTGCTGAGTGTGTCCTGGCTTCTGGCAGAAGTTGCAGATAAGACCTGGTCGAGCCACCTGGTATGGAACTGCCCTGAATGGCTGTCTGGCCTGGATCTTCGCTGCCCTGGACGGTCCTCCTCTGCCCACCGGCACAAACGGCCTCTTCAAGGCCTGGTTCTCCTGCTTCCTCTGGAAACCACGCTCCACTTCTCGAGCGATAGAGAGAACCTCGGCATAGGTCTTCAACTGCTGTGGCATCAGAAACATCTGGATCTCCATCTGCAGACCCTGCTGGAACCGGCTTGCCCTCTTCTCCTCATCTGCCACCATGTATGGGGCGAAGCGACTCAGCCTGAGGAATTCTGCAGCATACTCATCTACTGTCTTATCTCCCTGCTGAAGCCGGATAAACTGCTCCTCCATGTCCTTCTGAGCAGTGGCGGGGAAGAAACGACTGTAGAAGCTCTTGGAGAAGGTATCCCAGGAAATAGGCTTCTTCAAACGAGCCTCCTCTGCAAGCCACCAAGTCCGAGCAATGTCCTTCAGCTGGATCTTCACAACCTCCACTTGGCTCTCCTTGGGCACCCTGGCGGCGTTCAGCAAATCAGTGGTGTCCACCAACCACTGTTCAGCCTCCAGAGGTCTCTCGACTCCCGTGAATACGGCTGGTTGCAGCCGCCGGAAATCAGACACGTTCCCAGGCTTCTGCTCCTTCGGAGCTGCCAACTCCTGCCTGAGGAGCTCGGTCTGCTGCTGATGGATCTCCACTTGCTGCTGCTGGGTCTCCATCATAGCCCGAATGATGCTCAGGACATCAACCTGCTCTCCTCCCGCGGGTCCATTCGGGACTTGCCCGACATTGTTGCGACCCGAACGTCTCTCCATACCGAAAGGAAAAGATCTGGGATTGGAAAAATGGAAAGAAGTTTAGGATATGAAGGGATTGAATCAAGGATGAAGTCAAGAAGGACTATATAACTTTGTACATTGTAGTTGGCATAAGCAAATCACTAGAATTTGCCACTTGGTTGTACTTTTAGGTTTGAGAGCCTAGGCTCTGATACCAACCTGTAACGCCCCGATCCCAACGATACGGGAACGTCACTGCGACGCATATACGTAGGTCAGGTGGTGCCCCCACGTATATACGCTAAGCATAAGTACAGCGAGTATCAGAGTATAACACACAGCGTGATATAATCATATGCCAACATACAAGAATAGAAGTACAGAGTTATACAAGTCATGATAAACATAATCACCATACAAGTGTCCTTTTATCACAACCCAAGTCCATAAGATACAAGATACAACCAAAAATACAAAAATGCTCACGTATGGACGGAGATTACGTGAACCAAAAGAATGTCGGGCGCGATAGGACTAGTGCTGGTCGGCCTGCTCACCAAGATAAGCCCGGTCCTCAGCGGAGGGCTCTACCTCGTCCCAAGCCTCGGAATCTGAATATGCAAATCCAAAAGGGTCAAGACATAATACAAGAAATAAAGATAGCCAAGTGGCGACGGAATCATAAGTAGAGGTGATGAAGTAGTGATAACTAACAACAATACATGGCAAGGGATGTAAACTAAATAAGATAAAGGCATATGCAATAAATCTACAATAATGTCTTATTATTATTACTTGTCTTACTGTGATATCTAGCTATGTGACCCAGCGTCCCAGGGCACATAGATCCATATCCTAGTGAAACAAGGTTGTTATTGGAAACAGCGGTTGTATCGACGAACTATGTTTACAGTGTGTCCCGTGCATGCCCGGGACCACGGCCCAGTATTGTTCCGTTGCTTGAAGACGGAACCTGCCGCTAGGCTACAGGAAAGGGTCTTATGTATGCCCTTGTCATGACATGAAACAGGAAGGGAGGAAGCACTCCCCTTGGTCCCCTGGAGTACCACAGGTAAGACCGAAAAATATAGTGCACATCCTAATACCACTGTAAACACGAACACATACCGATATCCGCATATTTCCCCCGAACCCAATGTAAGTTGGTGTATTTTATACAATGTCGGATCTATCATGCTTGATTTTGGAGATAGCATGAAGAAGTGGTGATAATCCATTTTCTACAAGTTATGAAATGCAAATATGTAACAACAAGTCATGGATTGATATAATGTACCAACAAATCATGAAGCATGAATAAACAAGATATATCATGTAACCAGTCATGTAGTACAAGTACACGGTATAAACAAGACTAAAACATGCATATAAATATACTAGGGTAAGTTCAGAATTAAGTGGGAAGAAGTCTGAATTCTGTCCCAGAATTTGGCCTGGCGGTCGACCTCCGGTCGACTGCCGGTCGACTGGGGAAATGAACTGGCGGTTGAGTCCCGGTCGACTGCCGGTCGACCGTACCGAGTGCGAGAGCTCCAGGTTTGGGCCGGTCGACTGCCAGTCGACTGGTCCAAGGCAATTTGTGAAGCCGGTCGAGTCAGCGGTCGACTGCCTGTCGACCGCCCGTTCAAGTCGTGCAGGTTGTGCACTTCGGCAGAGTCCCGGTCGACTCCCAGTCGACCGGTCCTCGGGAAAATTCTGCTGTTAGAGCAGAATTCCAGATTCTGAAGGAAATCGGTCTCTACAGTCTAAAAGTAGGGATTTTACCACATTGGGGAACCTGATATAACATTTCAAGTGCATCAGAACCTAGTCTAGTCGTGGAAATCAGTACAATTACGTGCAAGGTTTGGATTTGAGGGTTAAAGCCCTAAAAATTGGATTTTTATAACACATGTGTACATGGATCTCTATTACCAGCAAATAGGGTGTTAATTTAAGTCTTGGTGAGTAAGAACTCACCTGGGAGTGGTCCAATTAGGGCTGGATCCAAGGATGGAGGAAGAGGTTGGCCACAATCCACACTTGAGTTGATGGAGTTGCCTTGGGAAGTAGGTTGAAGGTGAGATCCTTGAAGAAGTTCTAGTGTAGCTCCTTGAAGCCTTGAGATGAAGAGGTTGAAGAACCCTAGAACTAGGGTTTGCTAGAGGAAGGAGAGGGCTTTGGTGTGCTGTTCTCTTGATGAAGAAAATGGGGAAGAAAAAGGGAAATTTGCAAAGGAAATGAATTTATAGTTTTTGATTATTGTAAAGGGGTTGTAATATTAGGGAAAGGAAGGGCTTCCTTGCAAAACTTAAGGGGTGAGGTGCCCTCTCCCTTGCCACTTGGTCAGCTGAGAGCAAGAGAGAGTGTGAGTGGGTGGTAGGTAGGGTGAGTGGAATGATGAGGTGGCAAGTGAAGTGGAAAATCAATTTTTGCAAATTTTGGAAAAATGCTAAAAATTCAAGTATTTTGGATTGGTCTGGAAATTTTACCAAAAATCAGGAAAAATATTTGAAGACTAAAGGTGAAATCCGTTTGAAGAAATACTGTGTAGATTTTTAATTAAAAATCCCAGAAGCAGAAATTTACCGACACCGAAATAATTTTCATAAATTTATAAAATTCTTAGAAAAATAGTATAAGTAGGAAATATGATTCTAAGCAATAAAGTCTAAAGGACCTTCTTGAAATTCCTAACAGATTGGAAGATAAAAATTCGGAAATCGGTCAGCGGTACTGGCCGACACCGGTTTTGAAGAAATTCATTTTAATTTCAGAAAATTCTAGAAAATCACATAAAATCTAAAATATTAAAAAATGATGTTTGAAATTAAAATCGGTCAAATACGGATGGTAAATCGGAAGATACGGTCAAAGGGCCGAATACGTAACTAAGTACGTATTCCGGGAAAGGGGTATTACACATAATGTGTAACCAAAGAGTGTAGCTGAATTCCCCGTGAAGGGCTCTGAACTATTTCCTCTAGATTCCTCTTAAATAAGAGTTGAGGTGCTATGTGAAGCTCTCTTGCTTTAACACAAGTATGATGACATAATCAACATTAAGCATATATATAGGATATGAGCAATATGAATCAATACTAAATATGAAAGAGAGAGTTTAGAGAAAGTGGATCAATCGCAAACGTCAAGATGTGTTTCGATGTTCGAGCCACCGCTCTATGTCCCCGCCTTCACACAAAAGGACTTTCACTAATGCGTCTAGAAAGGGCTTCCCATACAGGGAACCTCCACTGAGGATTTGGATAATACAACACAAGGAGAACACAACTCCTCTCTCTAACAACAACCACCTCTACACCAGAGGTAAGGTACCAATGCCAAAATAACTATCAGGTCTCCATAAGATGTATAGGCACAAAGCCAACCAAACTATCACCTCTCCACAAGAGGGATATCAACCAACCAAAGTAAAGGTAAGATTTACAACTTGATGATCTCAAGGACCACAAACCACTCTTAGTAATCTCAATGGATCACAAATACTTTTTCTCACCAACAAAAAGATCCTAATGATAGGATAGATGTAATAGCTTAAGTTGTGAGAAAAACCAAGAAGTTTGGAAGATAAAATCTCAAAGAAAACTTTTTGGGAAAACAATTGATATAGATGAAGAAGATAAACCAAAAATCAAATTTTCAAATCTCTTTTCTTTGAATTTCTAACCCTTGAAAACACAAATAAAAAGATCAAACTTTTTGCTCAAAAACTTCTTTAAATTGCTGCAAAAACACTTGTAAGATAGAAAATAAAAGCTCTCAAAATCGTTATTTAAAACAGTACAAGGAAATCCCTTTTTATAGGCTTTTAAAAACAAAGCCTTTGGCAACCAAATATGGTCAGAATTGACCTTCCGGTCGACCAGCCAACGGACAAATTTCTGACCGTTGCCTACCTTCGGTCGATCGCCCTTACCCGAGAGTAAGGGAATTACAGTCGGTTGACCGTGCGGTCGACCGGCCTAAGAGGCTGGCTACGTGCACATGTTTGTGCACATCAGTCGGCCGACCCGGTCGACTGACCCTTTCTCCGGTCGACCGCCCGGTCGATCGCCAGCACAAAACAGGCAGGGATAAAGGACATGAAAACTGATCTTTTTGATTCAATTAAAATCCCCATAAATCACATTTGTTCCACAAAAATAAGTTCTTATAAGATCTTTGAAGAACAAATATGTGTGACTAAAATTCAACACATATTACAAACATTTTGAACCATTTTTGTGATTTAGAAGTTAAACTTAAAACTGAAAATCGTATTTTCCAAAACTTGTATTTTGAAATGAGAAACCCTTTTCTCCAAAAATTATATAGATACAAAACAAGATATTGAAACTCTTTTGAAGCATAGAGTGTATGGATAAAATCTAATACACATGAAAGATATTATATCTATGTTTTTGATATGAATCCAAAACCGGTTAAATGAAAACCAAACATATAGAAACTTTTGTGTGTGTGAACTTGAGCATATCAACACTATCTATCTTACACAAAATCTAAACAATACAAACTGAAGTTTTCTTGTAGAACTCTATCTTCAAGTTGACTTGATCCAAACACGATCCAACGAGGTAGACTCTAACCTAGTGGTAGATGCAATTTTGACGCGCGAGCTCTTGAATCTACATGAATTAGCTCCCAAAACTTCTTTGTTGAAACTAAACATCTACTAAGATCTTGATAGATAATTGAAACTAAATAAGCATAAGATCTTTAGTACACTATAATTATATGAATTAATCATCATCAAAACTCATCAAAACTAGAGTGATGGGCCTTTGGGCCAACAAGAAGTCTTTCAAGAGGAAGGATAGTGAGGCTGAGGAGCAAGGTCTGCCTTTTTTTTTAAATTTTTTCCTCTCCTCTTATTTCTCCATTAAATTTAATTTTCTTTTTTTTAATAATCAAAGGTAAGGATATAATTGTTGTTGTTGTTGTTGTAATAATCAAAGGAATTTATTTCTCTATTAAATTTGATTTTTTTTAATAATCAAAAGTATGATTTTGATTTTGTTTTCTCGTTTGTTTTTAGATTCAAGCAAATGGGTTTGATCCTTTTTAACTCTTTGTGGGATGCTCTTAATTTATTTGGGAGAAAAGAAAGAAATGTGGGGAATTAATTTCAAAATAAGGATATAATTGAGTTTTTACAGTAAAATTGAGAGTGTAAAATATAAGAATATTTAAGATAATTTGGAAAAAATTTATTTACTAATTTATTAGGTATACTACCTATTGGGTGTAGGGTTTAAATAACAGGACTCAATCGCCCACCCCAATCTGTGCAATCGAGAACTCACTTCTCTAAAACGAAACCGAGTGAGAGTGAGAAAGCGGCGCACGATGTTCCTGCGGCGCATTCTATCGAGCGGCATGGGCGGCGCCCTGATGGCGAGGGTTAAGGAGACTACGGGGATCGTCGGGCTTGAGGTCGTCCCTAACGCCCGAGAGGTCCTGATCTCTCTCTACACCAAGACTCTCAACGAGATCAAGGCCGTCCCCGAGAACGAGGGCTACCGCAAGGCCGTCGAGAGCTTCACCAACCACCGCCTCCGCGTTTGCCAGGAGGAGGAGGACTGGGAGCAGATCGAGAAGCGGATCGGATGCGGGCAGGTCGAGGAGCTGATCGAGGAGGCTCAGGATGAAATCAAACTCATCGGGAAAATGATCGGTCTGTGCTTCTATCTCTCTTTGCTTTTGATTCAAGTTGAAAATTTGAGCTATAGGATCACTAATATTAGAAACCCCTTTGTTAAGTGAAGTTGAAATTTAGCTGATAAAAGTTGAAATTTTGGGAAATTTTTTGCGATAAAAGTTTAGACTTTGACCTTAGCCAGCTCATAGATATCAGAAACCCTTAGTTTTTATTTGGTAGGTTTCTGTAAAGAATGAATGAATTGGGTCTTTGGATAAAAAGAAAATTGATTTTTTATTCAACAAGGTTGAGATTTCTTCTGTGTTAGGGTTTTTGTTAGGAAGAATCTTGGAATTAGCATGAACAATAATCATTGGTAAACATTATGTTGGGGATTTAATGCGAATCTAATATAAAACCTGGCCTAGGATAAGCTCATGCTTACGGTCAAAATGATTGGTCCATCTCTTTGTCACCCGATTTTGCCCTCTTAGGATCTAGTGTTGTAAACTTATATGATTGAATCTGACCTCTAGCAATTCGGATATTTGGGACCATACTGACTTTGTAAAAGTATTGCTTTGTCTCTTTAAGATGATTTATTTCAAGGTATGAGGTTTAATCGGTTTTGTCTTGGTTTCTGCCATTTCATTTCAGTTTCGGTGGTACTGGTCTGAAATTGACATGAAGTTTCAGTTTTGCTAAGTTTCAATAGGTATGCATTTGGTATCGTGTGAGTTTCGGTAAGTTTTGATAAGTTTTGAATGAAATATATTGGAACCTACAAAAGAATTCAAACACAAAGGGATAAAGAGGGAAAAGATAAAATTTCTAACTAATAATTTCATCCCTTTAACTGTTACAGCCATCCGAAATGAGTAGTATCATTTTTTGTAATAATTAGAATAATTAGATCATAATTAGATGGTTTTAATTTAATTATTATTATATTTATTTAACTTTAAATTGACAACTTTAATATTAATTTAAATTATTTTTGGAGTTAACTAGTTGAGTAGCAAAAGTTCGCTTCTATTGACTTAATATCCACTCATGTTCATATTATGTGCTTTTTTTGCACTACATATGCAAATAATCAAATATGTTTAACAGAACAAAACTATTGAGGCTGATCGAAACCTTTAATAAAAGAAGGGTCCAAAACTGAAATGTAGTTCTCAAATCTTGATATTCTTTCTCTTTCTATTCTTATTTCCTGTTTTGGAATTTGGTATTGCTTGTTGATTTTGTAATTTGAATGTCACTTAGTATTGGAAATGGGTCAACTAAATTTTGATCCTTACAATCATTAGTTTGAGAAACCCACTTATTTTTTCTTTACTATGGTTTCGGAATACAAAATTATTAGCTAGTATTCAGCCAATTTTTTTATGTAGGATGAGCTCAATCTCAGTCTCCACCTTTTGCATCTTTCACAACCTCTCAAATTCTATTGAATATTCTTTAATGCAATCTTTGAGGATAAGTACGCAAATTAACCCTGCATATGTTGTATTCTTGATCTCGAAACAAACATCAAATTCTTTGTTGGCTTTGTTTAAAGTGAAGATGTTGCGGGTTTCTTTAGCAGAAGAAGAGATTTGAGTTACACCTATCTAGTAAAAGATGATATGTTTTATGTCTGTCTAATCTCTGTTTCTCCTTTGGAATTTGTTTTTTTCCCTCGTTGATTCTTTTTTGTGTTGATCTTTTCATGAAAATGGATATGATTTGAAATTTTTGACAATGCCATATTGTAGAATCATTGATCTTTGAGGCCCAATTCTTCTTCCTATGTTTAGATGAAAAGTTGATAAATTGGCGTCTGCATATTGTCACTATTTATTTGACAAAAAAGAAAGTAATTGAGAGCTAGATTCATTCTTACTTTGTGTACTGTTGGATACCATGCAAAGGACCATAATAATTTGTATAAGTTGTTTATCTACTCTGAGGGCTTTTCTTTGTCTTTTCCATGAAAGGGCTGTTTGGTTAGGGCGGAAGTGAGGAAGTGAGGAAATAGTAATAGTTCCCTTTGGAACTTGGGAATTGCTTAGTGAGTTTTTCGGTGTTTGGATGCTGTTGGGAAGTGTAGTTTGAAAAATGTTATGTCTTTTCCGGTGTTTGGATGGTAATATGAAAGTGAAAGTGAAAAAGTTGACCACAAAGTTGACTACAAAATAATATTAAAATAAAAATTAATTAAGAAAAATAAAAATTAGATTGTAATTAGAATGCAAGTGAGATTTACATGATCACAAAATTAACTGTTTTGAGTTATAACTTGTTACAAATGAGATTTACATGATTACAAATTAACTGTAACATCTTGGAAGTGAGGAAGTGATTGTATAAAAAGGAAGAGAAAAGGAAAAGGGGTTTTCTCATTTTCCTTTTCCGTTGTTTGGATAGATAGGGAAGTGAGCAATTATACTTCCTGATTTCCTTACTTCCGCCCACTTCCTTGCAACCAAACACGCCCAAAATGATCCATTTCTCTCTCTATTCCATTTTCGGATGTTTATGTATGTTTTTACTTTATTTACATGTGATTTTGTTTGTTGAATGAAATCACTTATCTGGAAATTCTTTTGTTAGTTAAGGTTTCTCTGAAATGAAAAGTTTAGGGTGCAGCATCCAAATTTGTCACTGTTTCATTGGTGAGAAATGATTTCTGTCAATCGCTATCCCTGTTTTAAATATCAGCCGAGTCGGCCGAGATATCATCGATATTTTTTTTTTGCCTGCTGCCGATACGATATAGGGAAATCGTTCGCCATATCATTTACAGCAAAAACGGCCTATATTTGAAATATCGGCCGATAAATCGCCCGATATCGGTCGATAAATTGCCCGATATATCACCCGATATGAAATAACTTATTTATTGCACGACTGCATGCAAATGTACATTATTTTTTTATTGTTTTTGATGCATATTACATCATTTTTATTAAGTAGATATCTATAACGTTAAACCAACTTTTAGTTATCAATATTTCATAATATACAGTGTCTGATATGAAAGCCCAATATGTGCGCGTATCCCCGATCTCCCCCCCGATATCCCATATCCGATATGAAAAAACCCCATCTGATACAATCTCGATATCCGATATTTAGAACCTTCATCGCTATGCAACCAAATCAAAATTTGGTCACTTTTTCTACCTTCGTAATTTGTGGATTACCATGCATATTACTCAGAACAATTGGTCTCTCTTTATCTCTTGCTCTCGTTATATATTTTGGTGGCTTAAAATTATTTGGTTGTTTCTTGAATGTGATTTTGGACAAGTGCTAGTTTTAAGCTTTAGAACTATGAAATAGGATTTTTAGGGAGCGTGTGTGTGTGTGTGTGTGTGTGTGTGTGTTTTGAGATGAAGGATGGGGCAATGGCAAACAAGTCCCAGCCGATTTCATTCAGCAGCAGAAAACAAAACAAAAGAAGGGTTGTCCAACAACACTATACAAGTGTAGGGCATCAGTACAAAGTAGAATTTCAGTCATCCATCCTCTCCTCTTACTCAAAAACATGTACAAACAAAAAGCTAGTGTCATGAGCAACAAAGTCCACTCAGTCAAGGATAATTAGCTCAACGCCCTTAGAAGTTTGAGCTTGAGTGGAAGAGCAGGAAGAACACCCCCAGCCTTTGAGTTGCTTGTAGCAGGATCATCACCAGATCTCCCATCATTCGAGCTTTCCGCAGCAGTTTCTAGAGTTATTTTGATTGAGAAATTGAGGGTATTTAAGAATTTTTCTTCTGTCTAACAGTATAACAGTAACAATAAGTGAAAATGATAAGAAAAGCATCTTGCTATCCAGATTTGCAAAGCGGGAGAAAGGAAGAAAAGAGGGGGAAAAAAGAAATTATGTCACACAATTTCAACTTCTACTCTATCTCCACTGATATTTTAATTTCTTCAGCCCTTGTGTGTGCTGTACAATAAAACTTAGATAAACTTTGATCCAAATCATTCCTGACTAAAAAAGGCAATTGTTAACTAAAATGGGACTCCAAAATATGACTTAAAACAGATGCCGACCCACAAGCAGATGCTGTACAGAAGTTTGACTGATAACATAATTTGTTTGATTGAAATTTCTATTCTATCACTGTTTTATTTGTTCTCACATTATATCCTAGTTTGTTTCCACTTTAACAATTTGACATCCTGTGTGATATATCTCCTAATCTGAAGACAAGTAGGACCCTAGTTTTGGCACATACAAGATACAACCAAGTTATCTGGTGTAAAGAAATTCTAATCAATGTTAATATATAATTTTGCATATTAACCCATCTAAAGCACTAAATTATGACTGGTTCACTCAAATAAGAATGTCAATAAACAACTAAATGAATTTTGATCCTAAAAAACAATCCCAAATAGCCCCCTGCAAAATGAGGATAAAAGTGGAAGTTTGACTTGACTAGATGCCAAAAACAAGGATGATTGGCTTTCTTTGAAGGATGCCTTCTGCCACTATTGACTGCCTCACACACCTCCCTTGCTATTCTCTAGTCAAGCTACAAGTTAGTTGAAGCCATCGTTATCTGCCCAGCCACAAATCCTTGCTCGCCACATCATAACCCTTCCAACAGAGTCTCGTGTGAATGATGACATAGAATCTGCTTGAATAACAGTCTAATGCTTCCATTTGCACCTTTTTTTTCTGCACACCATTCAGATTTGACCATTGCATGGTGGTAGCCACATATCAAACCATGGAGCTACTCTACCATCTCATCCACTGAACTCGCGAAAGCTAAAGTGATTATAACTGATCTCCATCTATGAAGAGTAGATAAAGAAGTGCTTGATATTGGAGAGAGATAATGTCTTAGTGAAAACCCAAAAAAGAGAACCCGGAGGAATTTCGATCACGTACTACAAAATGTGACTCAATTGTGCTTATTAGTAGTATCAAGCTAATTATTCTATTGTTTTGCAGCTTTTGCTTGCATGCAACCTTTCGTACCAAAAACGAAGTCCGCTTGCATATCTTAGAATCACTGATTTTTTTCTTTTTTTTTAGGAGTTTCAAAGGTAAAGGATCCAAGAACTTATGTTATACATCACAGACTATCTCCTTTTCCTTCTCTTTGGGAAACTAATTTTCTAGATGTATTATCTTGCTGTGGATGCACTAGCGTGGAGTTGGAAATTTGAAACCTAAGTATCTATTTATTTGAGTCTCTGATTCTTTGGCTGTTTTATTTATTTCCATTTGTTGGTTTGATGTATCGTGCTACTAACCATTCAAATGCAAATCCCAACCATATTGTAAATGTCACTGATCTAGGGGTTTTTCCCCCCCCTTCCTTTGTTACTGTTGGTTTAGACTCATACATTTTGGGGTTGCATATACAAACTGGGATTTTTTTT
This sequence comes from Agave tequilana, assembly GCA_038442645.1. Lineage (NCBI taxonomy): Eukaryota > Viridiplantae > Streptophyta > Magnoliopsida > Asparagales > Asparagaceae > Agave > Agave tequilana. The sequence goes on along the minus strand of JAVJIF010017706.1, from coordinate 47,613 downwards.
TTTTTTTTTTGGGTTTTTTCTTATATGTTTTGTGGAGAGTAGGCCATAACCATCTGTGAGCAGGATTTAAATCAGACCTGTTGCATGACCACAGTAGTCTTTACCACTGTGGTTAGTGGCACTCATGAAAAAGAATAGGGATTCCTGAAATTAAGTTGTATCTACAAAGCAACCCATCTGATTCATGCGTATTAATATTCAGCCACTTCTTTATTACTTTATTTCCTGTTATCGATTTGCTTGTTTAGATGGGATCTTCAATATAACTTAGCCAAGTTAAATTACCAAAGTTCTTGATTTCAGCGCCCCTGGATATGAAACAAGGTATAGGAAATTAGGCTACGTTCATGCAATAACTTGCCTTATAGCATACCTTTCTACTATGCTATTCTTGGAAATTGGATTATGTATTATTATGCACTAACTGGTCTTATAATATATTTTCTAGAATGGTATTCTTGATTTCTGTGTTTTTGGCAATGGAGACCCTGGCACGGGAAATTCTGAACATTACCAATCTCAATAGAAGTTGTTTAATTTTGATATGTTGAGGAGTTGATGATTTTATTTGTGAAAAAAAAAAAAAAATCAAGGTTTTGTGAATTAGGTCATGTTATTGGATGCCATCGTTCAGGAATTAAATCCCTTCCATTTCAAAGTAGTTAGTCTTAGAACCACTGGTATATAGGACATTCTCTCCATGAGTGTGACATGTACATCAGTATCTGGGAGGCTATCACAGAACTCGAGACCTCCTATATTAATATATATTGAGAAGTTCTATATTGGGTGCGGCACCTTTCATTTTTCAGATCAACTTGTGCAGTTGATTGGTTTAACACTGTAACATGTAATCAGATCATAATTCATTAGAGCCTCCTTTTCATGAAATTGATCTGGTGGGCTAGCAGCCAAGAACAATATATTTCAAAGGCTTCATTTCTTTATGTTTTAGTTTTACCAAAGATTCTTCCACCTGTTTAGTGTAAAACCTCAATTTTGTTAATTTCTATGATATTTGGATTGCAGAGTGGGACCCATGGGGTGTTCCTGAAGATTATGAATGTGAAGTCATTGAGGATGACTCACCAATTCCTAGTCACGTTCCTTATCACCGTTCCCCACCTCTCCCTGAAGAATTCCACAGAACACTAGAGGCGATTACTTCAAAACCTGCCTTGAATGCTGAAGCATCCAAGGAGACGAAAGCCTAATGAGCATAGGTTTTCTTTTTCTCTTTTTCACCATCATCAAGAAACAGCATCTGTAATGCATTCTGTTTGTATTTGCTTTATTGCTTTTCAAGATTGTGTCTGTCATGAACAACCCAGCCTCTTTGTCGGGAAAGAATAATGTTTGGCGGGAGGTGCGCGATGAATTTGTTCACTTTTCCCCCTGTTTCTTTCTGATGATGATCCTATGTACCTTGTGCAAACAATGAAGGTTCATGGGGGCATGTTGATGTCGTTGACTCTCGTCATGTAAAGGATCAATATTTTCTGCTTATTTCTGTTTGATCATTTGTATTGAATCCTACAGCATGCAGACTAGGGAAGTGAATTTATGTATTGATTGCTGGGATGTGTTTTCTAGAGCTTTGATTTCAGCAGGAGGAGCTTTGGATGCTGCAAAAGTTTTCCAGATGTTAAAAGCATTTCATCTTCCTGGTTTCAAGCAATGATGGCTATGCATGTTTCTTTCTGTCTTGTTTGCGTATGAGAGTTAGATCTTTATTAATTTTGAACTGCGGAGTTAAATCAATTGTTTGATTGGAGTTTCTGGCGTATAGATTTGGTTTGGAAGTAACAACTGAACCACAGCTCGTTTGCCTTGGTCTTTCCTGGAGCTTAGAGGCTGTCTTTCTTCCTGCCTCAAAAGATTTCCACACTGTTTGTCCCCATGGTTTTAAATTCCAATCATCATTAGAAAAGTCTTTTCAAGGTATTAGGTTTTTTTTTTTTTTTTTGAATTTCACAATTCAAATTCTAAAATTTTTTGGTCTTTTTTCTTTTGTTCCCATTATTGGTTATAGCCACAATCCTATGGATTATACTTTGAAAGCACTATTTTGTCCAATTTTCGGACTCCAGCCCCCGTGAGCCGCTCACTCTCGGGGTGTGGTTCAAATAGTAGAATGTCAACCGTTTTGTCGAAATTTTTTTCAAATTGCCATGTTTCTTCCCAAGCATCCAATGGATTTAAGCTAGAGGGGCGGGTGAGGATAGAGTTACCAATTTTCATCCCTTGCATCCAATGGATTTAAGATAGAGTGGCATATGGTGGCTTATCGAGTCCAGTTTATATATTATTATTTTCTTGCTCAACTGAAGATAGAGGGCCGACCATGCACAGACATGCACAAGGATGTTGCGGTCGACCACCCAGAGGAAGTAGATGTAGCAGAAGACAGCGATCGACTGACTGAGATCTAAGAGAGAGTTAGTTTTGTGTGTTTTGCCAAGCGTTCAACTGAGTGGTCGATCGCAGCAAGGAGCCGGTCGATTGCCTAGTCGACCAGGACGCGTGTTCTGGTTGTTTCCTATTTTGATTTTGGGTTCGTTTATGATCTGAATTCAGATTGGTTGGTTTCTTTTTCATTAGGGATTCTCTAGTTTTATATAAAGAGGTATTGTCCCCATGTATTATATCATGTAATTGATTGTTTAATAAGATTTCTCTCGCCTTCTGTCCCGAGAACGTAGGCAATTGTCAAACCTCATTAAATTTGTGTTTTCGCTTTCTTCTCATTGTTTGTTTGTTCGTGCAATTGGCGACTAGACATTGGTGTGTTGTAATCCTCTGGTGTGGGTTTGTAACATCTTGAAAATTTTGAAAGTTTATTTTCAAGTTATCTTAATGTATGGATATGTGGATATACATATAAATGTACATATTTATAACTAGATAAGTATTTTGCTGATTGGAAGTGTGTGTTGTTAGATCTAAATTTAATCCATACAAGATCTACACATATACTGTAAGCCTCTTTATCATGATCAAAGGGAAGGAGGGTTTTAGGCATACCTGATTCCATCGCGAGAATGCCGAATATTGCAAGATCTCGAAGGCGCCGGAGTTGAGGGAGAGGATTCTTCTCTCCAGCCACCAAGTTCTCTTCTTTATCCTTAGAGGAGATGAGAGGCCTCTAAGAGAGAGATGATTATTCTTGTTAGTGGAGAGGGAACCCTACTCATGGTATATATAGCATCAAGAAACCCTAGTTCAACTCATCATAGATCTAGGCCCTTGATTTATAACACGAGTTCCACACGTGTGATGAGTCCCACATTCTAATTTAAATACACTCATGGCTAAGTGTAATTAAAAACGTGTCTAGACCCAAACCATTAGGTTTGATCAATTCTTTATTGAGTCAAACAATATAGGTTAAGTGGGCGGGTGCAAATATCCAATTGACTTGATTAGGCCCAAAATAAATTAGACTTTAAAACATAAAAAGTCTAACAATCTCCCACTTGGGCTAAGCAAGTCATACTGAATAGATATTATGCATAACTTTATGACGTCAAAACTTTAACCGCCGACAAATCACGTTTCAAAACAATCTGGTCCATTAAGAGTCCTGCCACCGAACATGGCGATCGTTATCTTCTGTATAATCGAGGTAGGACCTTCCACATCACAAGTTTCAGAACCCCTAACGACATAGATCAAATGTGGACGTGTGGCATGGAAATGTCCTCTGATCAAATAAGGTACAATTCTAACTGGCTTCCACTTTATGACTCCAACGAGTCTAGCCTTATGACTCCAACGAGTCTCACTTTATGACTCCAACGAGTCTAACTGCTAATTCATCAAGCTCAAATGCGCAAAACTAAACTTTAGCAAAAGCAGTTATAAATTTATTTATCAGAATCAACAAATATCCATAAAGTGCACTTAGAAATAATGTCTGTTACATAAAATTATCCACTCCCACAAAATCAGGATATCATAATGACTAGTCATCCCCACATGAGCAATATGCTCTAAGAATACTTTAATTGAAAGTCCTTTAATGAGTGGATCTGTAATGTTAAGAATAGTGTAATCACTATCAACAGACAAAATATGATTCCGAACTTTATCATTGATGACAAGAAACTTGATGTCGATATGCTTCGACTTTGCTGAACTCTTGTCACTATTGCTGTAGAGCTTTATAGCTCTTATTGTCACAGTGTAGCTGTAATGGCCTCTCGACTAAATCCACCATCTTCCTACAATAAGGAAAATGTAAAATGAAGTGGACTTCCTATTGTCGATACATACAGCATAATCTGAATCTGTGTATCCGATCAGCTGTAACTGATCAGATTTCATGTAGTCTTCTATTGATATCGCATTACCTTCTTGACAGTCTTCCAGAGATCAATCTCATGATTGATCAAGTTTCTGTCAAGTTTCTTAATGGTATATGCTATTCTGGATGGGTACAAACTTGAGCACACATCAGACATCCAACCGCCAATGCATATGGAATGTCTTTCATTTGCTCTTTCTGTAGATCGTTCTTGAGACATTAGAGTAAACTCAACTTATCTCCCTTAGAGCAATTCTTCATGCCACATCTATCTAGCACCTTATCGATATAGGGCTTTTGTGATAAACCTAATATTCCACGTGTCCTGTCACGTTGAATCTGGATGCCTATCACAAAAGAAGCTTCTCCAAGATCTTTCATCTCAAAGTTCTTTGAGAGAAGACTCTTAGTGTCAAGTAAAAGAATCATATCATTACTTGCTAGTAGAATGTCATCCACATATAGCACAAGAAATATAAGTCTACTCTCTTTAAATTTATGGTGAATATATTGATCAACTATATTTTCCTTAAAATCAAAAAACGGATATTACTTGATCAAATTTCAAATACTATTGACGGGATGCTTGCTTTAAAGCATAAATGAATTTCTTTATTTGCAAACCAAATATTATGAAACCTTCACTTTAAAACTTTCTGGTTGCACCATACAGATTCCTTCTAAATGCTACCATTAAGAAAGGCAATCTTAGCATCCATTTGGTATAACTCTAGGTCAAAGTGAGCCACCAGTGCCATAATAATCCTAAAAGAGATGTTTCATGAAAACCAGGGAGAAAATCTCCTTATAGTCAATGCCTTCTCTTTGAGTGATCCCTTTGTGACAAGATGTGCCTTATACTTTTCAACATTGCCTTTCGAATCCCGCTTGGTTTTGAATACTCATTTACAACTAGTCGGTTTCTTTCCTTCAGGCAACTCTACTAAATCCCAAACATCATTGTCCTTTATGGATTTTAACTCATCTTTCATGACATTTGACCACTTAGTGGAGTGAATGTTGAGTTTGGCCTCATTCAAGGATGTGGGGTCATCCTCTAGCCTTATGTCAAACTCATGCTATTGGAGATAAACTATATATAGTCATTTGTAAAGACTGATCTCCTCTCTCTAGTTGATCTCCTAGGCACTTGTGGTTGAGAATTTTCAGTTTCTACCTTACCAACATGATCTACTTCAGGATGAACTGTATATGTATCATGTAAGGATGCAACTGTATTTTCATCTTGAAGTCGAACAACTACTTTATCATTTGGAACAATTGTCATGGGTATAACAATATGTCCTTTCTTAAATATGAAATCTTTATGTAGTTGACTCCTACTGTTCTGAATATTCTCAAAAATTTAGCAATCCATCTTTATGTTCTTAGTGGAGGGACAATAAAACTAAAGCCTTTATACCTCTCAGAATACCCTACAAATAAACAGCTAACTGTCCTTGAGTCCAACTTCTTCTCATATGGTATATATGGCCGAGCTTCCGCTGGACAACCCCAAACATGTAGATGCCTAATACTGAGAGATTTCCCAGTCCGTAACTCATACAGGGTTTTAGTTACTGTTTTGCAAGGTATTTTATTAAGGAGGTGACAACCATTTTTAAGGCTTCACTATATAATGACTTTGGTAGAATAGTATGAGCTATCATACTCCTAACCATATCCTTTAATGTGTGATTTTATCTCTCAGCAATACCATTTTGACGAGGTGTCCCTGATATGGTGTACTAAGCGATAATACCACTCTTTCAGAAATTGACAAATGGTTCTGGACATTTACTTGATTCGTTATATCTGTCATAGTACTCACCACCATGATCAGATCTAACGGCTTTAAACATGTCCAATGATTGGGATTTCTCATGGAACAAGTACAGGTACCTATAACGAGAGTAATTGTCTGTAAAAGTGATGAAATATTCATGGCCATTCCAAGAAGCTGTAGGGAATGGACTACAAATGTCTGTATACACCAAATTAAGACACTTGAACTTCGTCTAGTACCAAACTTTCTAATGTTTCTTTAATTAATTTTCGCTTAGTGCCTATGCTATTCACATATAGAGATTCAGTATATAAAGCATGAAGTTTCAATTTATATAGCCATCAATCAGAATTCCAGTACCAACAACTTTAGGTTTGAAAAGTAGACTAAGCATTTCATTATCAAGAGTGACAGCAAAACTTGATCTGTCTAACAAATGAAATAGAAATATGATTCCGCCTAAAAGGACGGTATATATAAAGTCTCATCCAAATCTAAAACAAAAAATCAGAATCTAATTTAAGCTTACAAACTCCAACAACTTTAATTGCAACTTTATTTCCATCACCCATGTATACGTATCGCTCAGCTGGGCTGGGCCTCCTTTGGGTTTGAAAGTTCCGCTTTGAATCGCTTATGTGAATTATCTATTCATAATTTATAAAGTGGCACTATAGCTAAATTAATCTCAAACAAACATAAATATGAGATATACCCGCTAAATAGCCATTTCTGATACTTTATGCATTCCTACTTGAGGTGGCTTACTTTCTTACAGAAAAAGTATGCAATGACCTTAGGCTATTTTTCTGCACTTTTTCCACTTAGGATCAGCCACTGTAGTGATGTTTATGTTCCTCCCTTTAGTTTCACTTTCCTTTTCTTATTAGAAGTTTACCCTGGATGCTAAGTGAGCACTGACTTTATCGGGCATAGCACTTCTAATAGTTATAGGAATAGTGTACTTTATGACCATTAGACACCTCTTGTAAGATCTCTCCCACTTACCATAATTGACCTTTTCTTTACTGAACTTTTATTAGTGATAGTAGAGATCCATCAATCTTTAAGGTGTACTCTAGGTGCATGAATTCAAGAACGATCATTTACGTGGTCTTACCACTTCTTAAAGTTTGTACCTTTCAATTTATACTACATAAGTATACAATTTCCCATCAATTTAACATAAACATTGCATTTAATAAAATTCTACTGTAATAGCCATAAAAAAAATGAATTTCAGAAAATGCAACCAGTTTAACCGATAGAGCTGCCGGTTAAACTTTCAGAACAAGTTGTGTCTCTATATGCCAACACTATACTGGCCCAATATAGATATCCTAAAGTCTAGGTCCTATGTAAGAGAACAGCCTTCCTTTGGGCCGACTGTCACTTTATAGGATTGGTCCTAAAGTTTAAGTAATCTATATTGGCCATATAATATATGTAATGACCCGGTCATAATGACAACCTTCCTTTGGGCCGATTGCCACACGCATGGGCCACCCAAATTTATGCATCTGGATTCTTGTTCCGCCATCGGACTAGTTGATGAGGGTAATGCAATATGGGCCAATAGTGTGACAACCTTCCTTTGGGCCGATTACCACACATCAAGGTTCTCCCACTTGCATTACCCACATCAAGTATCCGACGCCGTACATAATTCGGCCAAACAATAGTCTTCCTTTGGGCGGCTATTGTTCGCATGAACTATATACGCAATTAAATAAGCTCCTTTATAAATTCTTTAGTTTGAACATGTATATATCTTTATCTGTATATTATTAACTGTAGTACACATCAATATTCATCATGCTAGACAATATAAGCAATAATATAAATATTAATGAAGCGGAAGCATGTAAGGGTACACATAACCATGATAAACAAACACTTCAATGCCTTCTTTATGTCAACTAACTACTGTTTTGTCATGTATAGTTCCTTTAATACTGTAGTGCTCGTCAAGAGCTTCGAAACGGCTATTTACATGCCCAAAACAGAGGTCGTATGAGCCCGTAACGGCTAATTGAAGTTTCTATTGGCAAAACGGGTCTGCAGTGCTTATCGGGTCTGAATCAGACCCGACCCGCAATGGTTAACTTATGGGTTTCCTTAATAGGTCGGGTTTAATAAACTGAATAAAACCCAATTAACTTTATGTGAGATTGATTGGGATTAGGTCTCTTTATTTGAGTAGAATTCTACCCTAAAATATCCTTAATAGATTAGAATTCTATCTCAATTCTAAAATCCAAATCAATCTCAACCATATCAATTGAAATTTAATATGAGATTAATTAAGAGTAGGTTTCCTTATTAGAGTAAAATTCAATCTCTAAATTTTTCCTTTCTTTTAATCCTCATTAATCTCATAATCTTAATTAATTATAAAACCCAAAATAATTAACCTTTTTTTTTTTCTCCCTTGTAGTCGCCGGCTCATGGTGGCCGGCGGTTGGTGCCCGCCCACAAGGGGCGGCCATCGCACGCATGCTAGCAGCATGCGTACACACATGCGCGCTCTGCAGAGAGCATTGTAGCTCTCTGCAGTGCTCTCTGCAGAGAGCATTTGCATCCCCCCTTTTTTTTTTAAACAAAAAATGTGTGCTGCATGCTTTGCTTGCATGCAGCACATGTACATGTATTTTTTTTTTTTTTTTGGTACTTTAAGGCTTGCCAGGCATGCATCCAGGGAAGCCCCTGCATGCATGCGTCCAGCCAAAATTTTCTTTTTAAATAAATCTAAAATAACACACAAATCAAATTTCATAAAAATATATACATGTTAAATTCAATAAAAATCACTCCTTTTAACCTTTTGATCCAACATATGAGACACAAAATATTTATTGAATCAAAGGAGATATTTTTATGATATTTATAGATCGAGATTATAATTTCCGTAGATCCCTATGATCTGATAAAGAGGAGGCTCTGATACCAATTGTTAGATCTAAATTTATTCCATACAAGATCTACACATATACTGTAAGCCTCTTTATCATGATCAAAGGGAAGGAGGGTTTTAGGCATACCTGATTCCATCGCGAGGATGCCGAATATTGCACGATCTCGAAGGCGCCGGAGTTGAGGGAGAGGATTCTTCTCTCCAGCCACCAAGTTCTCTTCTTTATCCTTAGAGGAGATGAGAGGCCTCCAAGAGAGAGATGATTATTGTTGTTTGGTGGAGAGGGAACCCTACTCATGGTATATATAGCATCAAGAAACCCTAGTTCAACTCATCATAGATTTAGGCCCTTGATTTATAACACGAGTTCCACACGTGTGATGAGTCCCACATTCTAATTTAAATACACTCATGGCTAAGTGTAATTGAAAACGTGTCTAGACCCAAACCATTTAGGTTTGATCAATTCTTTATTGGGTCAAACAATATAGGTTAAGTGGGCGGGTGCAAATATCCAATTGACTTGATTAGGCCCAAAATAAATTAGACTTTAAAACAAAAAAGTCTAACAATCTCCCACTTGGGCCAAGCAAGTCATACTGAATAGATATTATGCATAACTTTATGACGTCAAAACTTTAACCGCCGACAAACCACGTTTCAGAACAATCTGGTCTATTAAGTGCCCTGCCACCGAACATGGCGGTCGTTACCTTCTGTATAATCGAGGTAGGACCTTCCACATCACAAGTTTCAGAACCCCTAACGACATAGATCAAATGTGGACGTGCGGCATGGAAATGTCCTCTGATCAAATAAGGTACAATTCCAACTGGTTTCCACTTTATGACTCCAACGAGTTCACTTTATGACTCCAACGAGTCTAACTTTATGACTCCAACGAGTCTAATGCTAATTCAACAAACTCAAATGCGCAAAAGTAAATTTAGGAAAAGCAGTTATAAATTTATTTATCAGAATCAACAAATATCCATAAAGTGCACTTAGAAATAATGTTTGTTACATAAAATTATCCACTCCCACAAAATCAGGATATCATAATGACTAGTCCTCCCCAATGAGCAATATGCTCTAAGAATACTTTAGGTGAAAGTCCTTAATGAGTGAATCTGTAATGTTAAGAATAGTGTCATCACTATCAACAGACAAAATATGATTCGAACTTTATCATTGATGACAAGAAACTTGATGTCGATATGCTTCGACTTTACTGAACTTTGTCACTATTGTAGTAGAGCTCTATAACTCTTATTGTCACAGTGTAGCTGTAATGGCCTCTCGACTAAATCCACCATCTTCCTACAATAAGGAAAATATAACATGAAGTGGACTTCCTATTGTCGATACATACAGCATAATCTGAATCTGTGTATCCGATCAGCTGCAACTGATCAGATTTCATGTAGTCTTCTATTGATATCGCATTACCTTTTGACAGTCTTCCAGAGATCAATCTCATGATTGATCAAGTTTTGTCAAGTTTCTCAACGGTATATCCTATGTCTGGATGGGTACAAACTTGAGCACACATCAAACTTCCAACCGCCAATGCATATGGAATGTCTTTCATTTGCTCTTTCCGTAGATCGTTCTTGGGACATTGGAGTAGACTCAACTTATCTCCCTTAGTGACATGCGCATCACCCAAAAAGCAAGTCTTCATGCCATATCTATCTAGCACCTTATCGATATAGGCCTTTGTGATAAACCAATATTCCACGTGTCCTGTCACGTTGAATCTGGATGCCTATCACAAAAGAAGCGTCTCCAAGATCTTTCATCTCAAAATTCTTTGAGAGAAAACTCTTGGTCTCAAGTAGAAGATCTATATCGCTACTTGCTAATAGAATGTCATCCACATATAGCAAAAGAAATATAAATCTACTCCCTTTAAATTTATGGTAAATACATGATCAATAATTTTCCTTAAAATCAAAATCAGATATTACTTGATCAAATTTCAAATATATTGACGGAATGTTTGCTTTAGACCATAAATGAATTCCTTTATTTGCAAACCAAATATTATGAAACCTTTACTTTAAAACTTTCTGGTTGCACCATACAGATTTCCTTCTCAATGCTACCATTAAGAAAGACAATAACATCCATTTGGATAACTTCAGGTCAAAGTGAACCACCAGTGCCATAATAATCTTAAAAGAATGCTTCATGACAAACTAGGGAGAAAGTTTCTTTTTATTAGTCAATGCCCTTTCTTTGAGTGAATCCCTTTATGACAAGATGTGTCTTATATCTTTTGACATTACCTTCGAATCCCGCTTGGTTTTGAATACTCATTTACAACCAATCGGTTTCTTTCCTTCAGGCAACTCTACTAAATCCCAAACATCATTGTCCTTATGGATTTTAACTCATCTTTCATAGCATTGACCACTTACTGAAGTGAATGATGAGTTTGGCCTCATTTAAAGATGTGGGGTCATCCTCTAACCTTATGTCAAACTCATGCTATTGGAGATAAACTATATAATCATTTGTAATGACTGATCTCCTCTTCTAGTTGATCTCCTAGGCACTTGTAGTTGAGAATTTTCAGTGTTTACCTCACCAGCATGATCTACTTCAGGATGAACTGTATATGTATCTTGTAAGGATGCAACTGTATTTTCATCTTGAAGTGGAACAACTACTTTATCATTTGGAACAATTGTCATGGGTATAACAATATGTTCTTTCTTAAATATGAAATCTTATGTAGTTGACTTCCACTGTTCTGAATATTCTCAAAAAAATTTAGCAATCCGTCTTTATGTTCTTAGTGGAGGGACAATAAAACTAAAGCCTTTATACCTCTCAGAATACCCTACAAATAAACAGCTAACTGTCCTTGAGTCCAACTTCTTCTCATATGATATATATGGCCGAGCTTCCGCTGGACAACACCAAACATGTAGATGCCTAATACTGAGAGATTTCTCAGTCCATAACTATATAGGGTTTTACTAGGTACTCTATTAAGGAGGTGACAACCATCTTTAAGGCTTCACTATATAATGACTTTGGTAGAGTAGTGTGAGCTATCATACTCCCAACCATATCCTTTAGTGTGTGATTTTATCTCTCAGCAATACCATTTTGACGAGGTGTCCCTGATATGGTGTACTAAGCGATAATACCACTCTTTCAGAAATTGACAAATGGTTCTGGACATTTACCTGATTCGTTATATCTGTCATAGTACTCACCACCATGATCAGATCTAACGGCTTTAAACATGTCCAATGATTGGGATTTCTCATGGAACAAGTACAAGTACCTATAACGAGAGTAATTGTCTGGCAAAGTGATGAAATATTCATGACCATTCCAAGAAGCTGTAGGGAATGGACCACAAATGTCTGTATACACCAAATTAAGACACTTGAACTTCGTCTAGTAACAAACTTTCTAATGTTTCTTTAATTAATTTTCGCTTAGTGCCTATGCTATTCACATATAGAGATTCAGTATATAAAGCATGAAGTTTCAATTTATATAGCCATCAATCAGAATTCTAGTACCAACAACTTTAGGTTTGGAAAGTAGACTAAGCATTCATTATCAAGAGTGACAGCAAACTAGATCTGTCTAACAAATGAAATAGAAATATGATTCCGCCTAAAAGGACGGTACATATAAAGTCTCATCCAAATCTAAAACAAAAAAACCAGAATCTAATTTAAGCCTACAAACTCCAACAACTTTAATTGCAACTTTATTTCCATCACCCATGTATGCGTATCGCTCAGCTGGGCTGGGCCTCTTTGGGTTTGGAAGTTCCGCATTGAATCGCTTATGTGAATTATCTATTCATAATTTATAAAGTGGCACTATAGCTAAATTAATCTCAAAACAATATAAATATGAGATATACCCGCTAAATAGCCATTCTGATACTTTATGTATTCCTACTTGAGGTGGCTTACTTTCTTACAGAAAAAGTATGCAATGACCTTAGGCTATTTTTCTGCACTTTGCCACTTAGGATCAGCCACTGTAGTGATGTTTATGTTCCTCCCTTTAGTTTCACTTTCCTTTTCTTATTAGAAGTTTACCCTGGATGCTAAGTGAGCACTGACTTTATCGGGCATAGCACTTCTAATAGTTATAGGAATAGTGTACTTTATGACCATTAGGACTCTTGTAAGATCTCTCCCACTTACCATAATTGACCTTTCTTTACTGAACTTTTATTAATGATAGTAGAGATCCATCAATCTTTAAGGTGTACTCTAGGTGCATGAATTCAAGAACGATCATTTACGTGGTCTTACCACTTCTTAAAGTTTGTACCATTCAATTTAAACTACATAAATGTACAATTTCTCATCAGTTTAACATAAACATTGCATTTAATAAAATTTACTGTAATAGCCATAAAAAAATGAATTTCAGAAAATGCAACCAGTCTAACCGATAGAGCTGCCGGTTAAACTTTCAGAACAAGTTGTGTCTCTATATGCCAACACTGTACTGGCCCAATATAGATATCCTAAAGTCTAGGTCCTATGTAAGAGAACAGCCTTCCTTTGGGCCGACTGTCACTTTATAGGATTGATCCTAAAGTTTAAGTAATCTATATTGACCATATAATATATGTAATGACCCGGCCATAATGACAACCTTCCTTTGGGCCGATTGCCACACGCATGGGACACAAAATTTATGCATCTATATTCTTGTTCCGCCATCGGACTAGTTGATGAGGGTAATGCAATATGGGCCAATAGTGTGACAACCTTCCTTTGGCCGATTACCACACATCAAGGTTCTCCCACTTGCATTACCCACATCAAGTATCCGACGCCGTACATAATTCGGCCAAACAATAGTCTTCCTTGGGCCGGCTATTGTCCGCATGAACTACATACGCAATTAAATAAGCTCTTTATAAATTATTTAGCTTGAACATGTATATATCTTTATCTGTGTATTATTAACTATAGTATACATCAATATTTATCATGCTAGACAATATAAGCAATAATATAAATATTAATGAAGCGGAAGCATGTAAGGGTACACATAACCATGATAAACAAACACTTCAATGCCTTCTTTATGTCAACTAACTACTGTTTTGTCATGTATAGTTCCTGTAATACTGTAGTGCTCGTCAAGAGCTTCGAAACGGCTGTTTACATGCCCAAAACAGAGGTCGTATGAGCCCGTAACGGCTAATGAAGTTTCTATTGGCAAAACGGGTCTGCAGTGCTTATCGGGTCTGAATCAGACCCGACCCGCAATGGTTAACTTATGAGTTTCCTTAATAGTCGGGTTTAAATAAACTGAATAAAACCCAATTAGTTTAATGTGAGATTGATTGAGATTAGGTTTCTTTATTTGAGTAGAATTCTATCCAAAATATCCTTAATAGGTTAGAATTATATCTCAATCATAATACCCAAATCAATCTCAACAATCCCAATTGAAATTAAATATGAGATTAATTAGTAGTAGGTTTCCTTATTAGAGTAAAATTCAATCTCTATTCGAATCCTAGATAATCTCATAATCTTAATTAATTCATGAAATCCAAAATAATTAACCTCCCTTATTTATTTAATTTAAGGTTTGCTCTTGTAGCCGCCGGCCATGGCGGCCGGCGGCTGTTGCCCACTCGCAGAGCCGCGCATGCAGCATGTATCCCTCCGGGTTTTTTTTTCTTGGTACTTTAAGGCTTGCCATGCCATGCATGCATGCAGGGAAGCCCCTGCATGCATGCGTCCTGCCACTTTTCTTTTTTTTTTTTTAATGCAGGCGCCTGCAAGCGCCTGCATGCAGACAGGCCACGCAAATATTTTTTTTTAAGAATCAAAAATAATAATAACACACAGATTTAAACCATAAAAAAATATATACCTGAATTTAATTTAATCATCTCCAATTTAATTCAATTATTTGAAACACAAAAATAATATTTATTGAATTAAATAAAGAGATTCATAATTTTCATAAAACGAGATCAAAAGGTTATTACTTTATATCCCGATGATCTGATAAAGAGGAGGCTCTGATACCAATTGTTAGATCTAAATTTATTCCATACAAGATTACACATATACTGTAAGCCTCTTTATCATGATCAAGGGAAGGAGGGTTTTAGGCATACCTGATTCCATCGCGAGGATGCCGAATATTGCACGATCTCGAAGGCGCCGGAGTTGAGGGAGAGGATTCTTCTCTCCAGCCACCAAGTTCTCTTCTTTATCCTTAGAGGAGATGAGAGGCCTCCAAGAGAGAGATGATTATTGTTGTTATTGGTGGTGGAGAGGGAACCCTACTCATGGTATATATAGCATCAAGAAACCCTAGTTCAACTCATCATAGATCTAGGCCCTTGATTTATAACACGAGTTCCACACGTGTGATGAGTCCCACATTCTAATTTAAATACACTCATGGCTAAGTGTAATTGAAAACGTGTCTAGACCCAAACCATTTAGGTTTGATCACTTCTTTATGGGTCAAACAACATAGGTTAAGTGGGCGGGTGCAAATATCCAATTGACTTGATTAGGCCCAAAATAAATTAGACTTTAAAACAAAAAAGTCTAACAAGCATTCCACGGTTAGATTTCTAGCAATGGCATGCAATGTTTAAATTTCTAGATGCTTCGCTGCATGGAAAATTGTAGTTGGAAAAAAAAAAATTGAAACAAGTTAAATTGTAGAAAGCTTTAAAATAACACTTGAATTGTGGTTAGACATTATTTACATCATCAGATTCATCACATAAGGCAATGACCACAGATATTGACAATGAATTAATAAAATAACGCATACTGAAGGTCTCCAATATCATGAATTAATAAAGAATCAATTTTATAAGGCAAAGATCAATTATAATATTTTCCACTCTTTTGCTAAGAACCCAGCAAGAAAAGTGTGACTTTTCTGAGGCAGTCATACCAATCTCCAAAGACTGTAAGACTCTTCTAATAGCAGTCTACCTTCCATCTTTTTCATATACAAGTAGACGATGAATAACTACACAAAGAAACTCCTTCCTCCCATATGTGAAATATTACTCAACAAGGTATATCATGTCAAGCCCAGATATAAAATAGACCTGTTACTGTTAGGATTGTCTTGTTTCAAGAGGAGATAATGGTCTAAGAAGATCCAATCGATTAGAGAAGACGATAGCTTGAACCAGAAGCAAATCAAGGTGAAGCAGATAAGTCGACTGTATAGTTGACTAAAACTCAGACTAATCGACTATACAGTCGACCAGACAGAATACAGAAAAGAAGTATTATACATGAGTCAACTTATAGACTTTATAAGTCCGACTAATGAAAGGGGTTAGTCAACTAGTCTGCATGATAATTCGACTAATCAATTCGTTTCTGAAGCGTGAATAATTTTCTTTCAGGAGCGTGTAAGTTCCTTTTATGGTGGAGTTCGAAAAGGATACAGATTTTATTCAATGAAAATTTGTTTTTGAAGTTTAAGGGGCCTAGAATTCTTCTAAATCAATAAATAAACTCCTAATAGGATTGATCAAGATTCTTCAAGTATCTGATGTTCAAGATCATTCCATAGTCCAAATAAGAGTTGTATTGTAAAATCCTATAAATAAAGGTTATAACCCAGTAGATTGTATCATCTTGAAGAAGAAGATGGAAGCCAAGAAAGAGATGAGCAAGGTAAAGCTGCGCATAGAAAGAAGGTATATTTTTGTAATTTAGGTCTAAATTAAAGAAGAAAGTGAAACTCTTGAGAGATCAAGAGGAAGGTTAGATCTTTTGTATCTAGTTTATTAATAAAACTCTCTCAAGTTCTCTCCCTGTGGACATAGGCCAAGTTTGGGTCGAAGCACGTTAAATCCTCGTGTTATTACTTGTTATCACTCTTTTGTCTAGGTATAACTAGTTTGTTTTAAAATAAATTCTTTTACAAGTACTGATCATATCGCCAAGAATTTTCTGTTGCGCACAACAATTGGTACAAACCTAAAGATTGGTGCAAGGCGATGTCGAAAATTGAAAGTTCTACAACAAATTTCAAGGGTGAGAAGTTCAATGGTAAAGAAAATTTCAGTTTATGACAAAAGAGGATGAAGGTATTACTGGTGTAACAAGGTCTTCACAAGACCATGCAGTAAAAGTCAACAACACCTGCAGGTATGTAAGATGAGGATTGAGAGGAGATGGATATAAAAGCGACAAATATGATCTAACTATTTCTCGCAGACGAGGTGATGTACAACGTGATGGATGAAAAAACGGCTAACAAGATTGTGGTTAAGATTAGAAATATTGTATATGACAAAAGCCTCTCTAAAAAACTGTATCTCAATAAACAATTATATGGGCTACACATGAAGAAAGGGACAGTGGTGTTGGAGCATCTAAACGTCTTCAATAAGGTCATCAGCGAGTTTCTAACTGTAAATGTCAAGATCGACGAGGAGGACAAGATGTTGATACTTCTCAGTTCGCTTCCAAGTTATATGATCACATCGTCACCACTATACTTTACAGTAAGAAAACTCTCATCTTGGAGAAGGTCACGTCAACTTTCTTATCTAATGAGATCAGCAAAAGGCCAAATCAAGAGAAACATGAAGGATCGAGTTTGGTGGTCACGGGAAGGAAAGGAAAAGGAGAAAGAAAAAAGTCTTGCTCATCGAAGGCGTGTCACTTTTGTCACAGGAAAAATCATTGGAAAAATGACAGTAAGTATCAGCAAGAGTGGTTGAAAAAAAGGGTCAAGCCGCGAAGGCAAATGTAGTAAGCGGTATTGACACCAAAGTATTAATGATTTCTTACGGAAGACAACACTTCTCAAGAAAAATGCTGAATATTTGATTCTGATAGTACGATTCATGTATGTTTCCAGATGGAACTGTTCAACTTCTTAGTTGCAAAAAAGGAAGGAATTGTCAAAATGGTCGATAGCTCGGCTTGCGAGGTCATCGGCACTGGGACAATCAATGTTAAAGAAAGAGATGGACGGTACGTGTTCTGGAGATGGTCTGGTATGTCCCGGAAGCATGGCACAATCTTATATTCATAGGGATGCTCGATGAAGAAGGATGCTGGATCCAAGTGCAACAAGGCGTCTCACAGTTAGCCAAGGAGACAGGATAAAACCGGGAAGGAGAGGAGTGTGAAGAGTTATACAAGCTGAAGAAAGAAAATTCAGTTCAAGATGGAGTTTCAGGGATACATTGCGATGTGGAACTTCAAGGAAGACTGCGACGGGACATGAACCAGATCAAAGTATTGCAGGAAAGAGAAATGGTGCATTCAGGCAATGCTTGAGATAGCCAAGTCATGGTGATAAATCAGCCAAAGGCCCCGGGGAGAGAGGCAAAAGTTAAAACTTCACGGTACAGTTACAAGCAAGAAAAAAATCAAAGTAGTAATCCAAAATCTCAAAGTGTTTTGCTAAAAGCTTGAAAAGCAAGTTAAGACAGAAATTGTTAGAATTTTGTCTTGTTTTCAAGCGAAGATGATAGTCCAAGAAGATCCAGTCCGATTGAAAAAGACGATAGCTTGAAGCAGAAGCAAATCAAGGTGGAGCAGATTAGTCAACGTATGCTCAGACTAGTCGACTATACAGTAGACTAGACAGAATATAGAAAAAAAGTATTATACATGAATCGACTTATAAGCTTTATAAGCTAACTAATGGAAGAGATTAGTTGACTAGTCTGCATGATAAGTCGAATAATCAAGCCGTTTATGAAGCGTGAGCAGTTTTCTTTTCAGGCACATGCGAGTTTCCTGTTCTAGTGAAGTTCAAATAGGATTCAGATTTATTCAATGAAAATTTGTTTCTTAAGTTTAAAGGGTTTAGAATTCTTCTGAATCAATGAGATTAACTCCTAATAGGATTGATCAAGATTCTTTCAAGCATCCGACGGTCAAGATCATCTCATAGTCCAAATAGAAGTTTTATTATAAAATTATATAAATAAAGGTTGTAAACCAATAGATTGTATCATCTTGAAGAAGATCAGAGGAAGCCAAGAGTGAGATGAAGGTACATAGAGAGAAGGTATACTCTTATAATCTAGGTGCAAATTCAAGAAGAAGGTGAATACTCTTGTGGGATTAGGAGAAAAATTAGATCTCTTTGTATTAAGTTTATTAATAAAGCTTCATCAAGTTCTCTCCCCGTGGACGTAGGTCAAGTTTGGGCCGAACCACGTTAAATCTCGTGTTATTGTTGTTATTACTCTTTAGTCTAGGTATTACTAGTTTGCTTTATATAGCTTTTCTTTTGCAAATATTGATCATATCGCTAAGATTTTTCACTGCACACAACATGTACAACACTGGAGCCACCCCCATCCAGAACCAAGGCAAATAACCAATTCTTATTTATGACGTCACTCCATTGTTGACGAGGAAATACAGTTCAAACTATTATGTACAAAAGCTGGGGAACAAGTAACTTGTGAATAAAGCACATTGGAACTATGGGACCATCCAAGAATTTAAATATATTCCAGTGACAAAAATTAAGTAGACATCCCTTTACTATGCAATATTGTATTACAAGAAGAAACTTGACGCAGGACGCTGGCTGCAATTGATGTGGGAAGATAGAAGAATATTTAAATTTTTCCATTATAATCAAATTGATGGGTCCAGGACTAGATGTAATCGTAAAAATTTCTCAAAACTTACTCCAAAACTGAGGGTGGGGAGCTAGTTATAGTAATTCCAGAAAAACAATCTATCCATAATGTTGTCTTAAAATGGCCTTGATAACCCTAGAGAGATTAAAATGTAGGCGTAAACATGAAAAATGAAATGGAAAGGAAAGTTATTTTTTCCACTTGTGCCCTCAGAAAGATGAACTCCACTACACTTCACCCTAGCCCAGATAAGTGTACAAAAATTGTTGCTTGGAGACAGATACAAACGATTGAACCATAAGTCACAAAATATTGTTTCCAATTTAAATCAAATTAATTATTTGTTTTTTATGAGTATTCCGTGTAAAAGAAAACTTCTGATTAAAATTTCTTCAATTTATTGTCCAAAGTTGAACACCAATGACTTTGAGACTGAACAGTATAGTCAACAAATATAATGCAAATTTGCTTGAATCATTTTCTAGTTTTATAGAAACTTCATTTATCACTAGATAAGTTTCAATTTAATCATTCAAATTCTCAAAATAAAGATAACACAATTTTGGAAGATAAAACATAACGATGGAAAAAAAATATAGAAACGAAAAATATTGATTTTTGGAAACCAATTTGATGAAATCACTATCAATTAAATGGGAAATGGTGAGACTATAAAAATAAGTTGGTGCGCATATCTACCACACATGCTAAAAAGAGATGCCGCTTCACCACAAGATTTCATCATCACTCAATTCATTAGTTGTAAAAGCATTAGCTGAGCACATAGTGAGACTATAAAAATAAGTTGGTGTGCATATCTACGACACATGCTAAAAAGAGATACCTGCTTCACCACACAATTTTCATCATCACTAAATTTTTTTATTAGCAATTAAAAGCATTAGCTGACAAATAGAACAACTACTAAAGAAGCATGGAAATGGATACGGGACACGGACATACACGCGATACAGAAATTTCTTAAAACGTAGGGCATGATGACACGACAACATGACATTAGAATATATAGAGAATAGAATTGATAAGAGAGGGCATATATACATGCATGTATGCTTGCATGCATGCATACATCATAAAATATGCTCCTCAACTTTGTACAGAGTATCTCAATGTATTGCACTTCTATCGAACGATATATAAAATTAACATAGCTTCATGCAAATCAATATTTGACATATTTTTCGATATGATCTTTAACATATATATGAAGCAAAATAAATATATTAAAAGATCTAATGGGAAGAAATAAGTGTTTTAGAAATGTAAGACACAACAAGTATCCTAAACTAGAAAACTACAGTATCAAATTAACATTATTTATAAGTATCTGAAAAGTGTCTAAAGAAACACGGGTGCCGGACAAAGGCACGGCTCTAGATAGAAGTGTGTGCGCTACACTGCCAACTACTATGCCGTAACAATAGAATATGGCTTAACATTCATACAAATGCCAAAGAATCTATGAGACTCCTACAAATTGGAGGTGAACAATGGAATGCTAAGATGTTCCCCTTTTACTTTTTGATGGCTGGTGTTAATGTTAGAATTATGATTGAAGCGATTTGTGTGAGAAGTTTTAGCATAAGGGTTCGTTGTTCTAGGCGGCCATCAAAGGCTTGTAATTTTCTTAGCGAGAGGTGCAAGTATTTCTATTGTACTCCTCAAAGTTTAATAAAGTTTCTCCCTCTTCTTTCGTGAATGTACACACGATCTGTTTGATCGTAGAACTATGTTAAATTGTGTATTGGCTTTCTATACTTAAATGTCTTCTTCTTTTCTTTTTCTTCTCGTTGCTCGTCGATCCTGTGTTGCTTCCGCTGCGCCACCCCGGCGATTGGTCGTGGAGCCGTCCGTTCAAAGCAATTGTGTAACACCCCGCTCCGGAATACGTACTAGTTGCGTATTCAGATTTTTGATCGTATTTTCGATTTACCTTCTGTATATTTTGTATTATGAATTGTTTATATGATTGTTTTGTCTTAAATTTGGATTCGTGGACTCGGAGTCAGCCCTAGTCTGAACCGAAGACCCGATCCTAATGTGTTACTCGATTTGGTCTTTCCGGTATTCTGATTTGACCGATTTCTGTTTCAAATATCATTTCAATATTATATATTATATGATTTTCTGAAATTTTCCTCAATTAAAAAGAATATCTTCAAAACCGGTGTCGGCCAGTGCCGCTGACCGATTCCCGGATTTTTAGTTTACAAACGGTTTTAGAATTTCTAAAAGATCCTTTAGACATTATTTCTAAAATCATATTTTCTACCTAAATACTTTTTCTGGAAATTTTATGAATTTATGAAAATTCCACCGGAGTCGGTAGCTAACTGATTCCGGATTTTTAATTTAAAACTGTAAAGTATTTCTTAAAACGGATTTCACTATGATTCTAGATAATATTCTTGATTTTTGATAATTATTTCGGGTCGTCCGAGATACTTGAATTTCGGGACGATTCCGGTATTTTCCCGAAAGATTTCCGCATCCGCAACCGAATCCGGGAATCCGTCACTTTCATTATTTTCATTTTCTCTTCCAAGAGAATAATTTCCCTTTTCCATTCTCTTTTCCTTTTCCTATTTCTTTCTTTCCTTCCTCCACAATCCACAAGAATTCCAATTTCCCAAAATTCCATTTTCTCCTAAATTTCCAATAAACTCCACACACTTCCACCAACTTCCTCATTAAATGCCCTCTTTTCTCTCTCTTCCATGGCCAGCCAAGTGTGGCTAGGAGAGACACCTCACCTCCCCTATTTACAAAAACCCCCCTCTCTTTTAATTATTTGCACCTCCTTCACAAATCCAAAACCTATAAATACTTTTCCTTCTCCTTTCTTTATTCATTTTCACTTCATCTTTCTCTTTCTTCTCTTCACCAAAACCTAATAACCTCCAACATCTCCTTCACCTCCACCACCTCCGCCGACGCCTCCGGCCACCACGACTCCGGCGAGAGACCCCGATCTCCGGCCACCACTTCTTCTCACCAACACCAACAACAAAACCTCCAACCTCCACTTTCTTCTTCATCATCAACTTCCATCACCACCACCATCACTCCATCATCAACCACTCCTTTTGGTGAGTATTTCTACTCATCAAGACTTGGCTAATTCCTAGTATACTTTTGTTTACAATTCATGTATACTTGTGCCATCAAAATCATATTTTTAGATCATCAAACACAACCATCACAAATCTGTTCTGTGTGCTGTTTCCAGTCGATTAGTCGACTTGACCTAAGGACTAGTCGACTTGAAACCCTTAGTTGAAACGTAACCTTTTCTAGAACACAATTTTAGTCGACTTAGGTTATTTATTAGTCGACTAGAAACCTCGATTAGTCGACTACTCCTTGACCCTAGTCGACTAACCTTTCCTGAATCAGAAACCCAACTCTCTGTTACTCAGTATTAGTCGACTTGACATGACTGTTAGTCGACTTGAGATGTCTGTTAGTCGACTACCCTTTCCACCCTAGTCGACTAACTTTTCCTGAAACCAGAACCCAACTCTCTGGAACCCAGTTTTAGTCGACTATACCAGACTGTTAGTCGACTAACCCTCTATTAGTCGACTACACTTTCCACCTAGTCGACTAACTTTAGCTGTCTGTTATGGTTGATTTCTTTCTTGAATAGGAACCTTATCCTCTAGACTTACATCACATATTGGTACTACTTGACTTGTCTCTTGACAAACATCATCTTCCCTTCTCTTCTCTCTCCTCTTCACTCTACATATTTATATCATATATTATGGCGCATCCCGAGTTCCGTGGATTTCGGACCTTTCGGCTTTTCGGTGAATTAGGCGAGTGTTCTCGCTCGCTACCCTCTTGCTCCCTATTTCATTGATTATGCAAATATTCTAGTTCTAGTCTCCATGTATTTTATTTCACGTTCTATATCTTTACTGTTTTATACTATGCGTGGCCGACCCTTCGTGGTCGTTGTACTTTGGGTTACTTTTATGTTACCTTGCCATACCATTACCTCAGACTAGTCAGTTGCATGCTTTTATTTAACACATGTATATCACCTGACTATCTAGTGTGTTATCACCTGACCACCTGCCATGCTACTATTTGGCAAGACCCTTTAGTTATGCTATGACTTGCCCTGACTATTATCAATCTCTTGCCATGACTTAACCCGACTATTATCAATCCTTTGATATGCTTGGTTGTTTACTAAATATCATCACCCTGTCATGCTATCACTTGACACCCAGCATGATATACTTGACTTGTGATTATCACCTTTACGGGAACCTTACTTTATATCCTGTATCATGATCAGTGACTGGTTTCCTGCTTTACATGCAGTGACCTGACTATATAGTACGTATGTACTCCTGATTCCTGATCATGTCCATTTCCTGTTATTCCCGTAAAGTGATAATTAAACTAATGAATCCTAAAAAGGACCAACTTGTATTGGGTCGGGGGAAATATGCGGATATCAATATGTGTTCGTGTTTACAGTGGCTTTTAGGAATGTTGTGCAACTACATGTTCCGGTCTGACCTGTGGGCCTCCAGGGGACCGAGGGGGAGAGCTGGCTCCTCATTACTGGTACCATCATGATAAGGGCATACATAAGTCCTCCTGTTAGCCTTGCGGCTGGTTTCCGTTACCATGCAACGGAACAATCCTGGGCCGTGGTCCCGGGTATGTACGGGACCCACTGTAAACATAGTTCGTTGATACCCCGCTAGTTTCCAATAACAACCTTGTTTTACTCGGATATGGATCTATGTGCGTTGGGACGCTAGTTCACATAGCTAGATATCAGGGTAAGACGAGTAATAATGTGTCATAATAACCGGCTCTTTAAGTTGTAAGTGGAGGTATGTGGAATGGGACGCATACTAAAGCCTGCAACTTAAACGGCTATGAATCTGTGTTGTGCATTACTATATTTTGCTTGTCCGGGATTTTACTTCGGATTTCCGGTTTATGAGTATTATCGTATTATCTGCTCATATTCTGCTTTATCCATTGTATTCACTTGCCTCTGTTCATTATCTTATCATGCCTGAGAACAGTCGGGTTGAATGGGCTTGGGTTATGGTGACATGAGATAAAGGTATATAGATGAGGGTTTCCTTGTTTGGATTATTCCTTCGATGTACTAGTCTCATGGGAACCGTAATCTGAAGCCATACAATCAGATTGCTTGTCCTTGGCTTTACATGACATGTACTCACCCTTGCTCGCCACTTGGTTTTGCTTCACCACTCGCCTGGGGAGTATCATTTGACTCCCCTGGATCCTCATGTCCAGGTCATGGAGCTTGGAGCGTGTAGATTCTCCCCCTGCGGATCAGAGTAGCGCAGCGGTAGCGTGGATCCCCAGCCGATCATCCAGAGCTCCATCCTTCCAGGCCCCCTTGTGAGTCTCTCGAGTTTTTTCTTTTAAACTCGTGAGTGCCTTTCATATGTTCATACTTGTATATTCCTTGTATTCTCGCATTTGCGCATATTAGTGATGTGATATTCATATATGGATCATTCTGGTGGATCTTATGATAATATCTGTGATTGTATTCATGTGTTGGAATGTATAATGCACCACTTACTTCCGTACTCTGATTCTGTCTGTACTGATGCTTAGCGTATATACGGGAGGGTAGTTCTGGCCTACGTATATATGTCGCAGTGACGTCCCCGTATCCACCGGGATCGGGGCGTTACAAATTGGTATCAGAGCATACAGATTGTTATCTCAATAATTGGTATTAGAATAAAATCAACGTGAAGATGTCTGTAATCAAGTTCGATATTCAGAAGTTTGATGGTGTTATCAATTTCAGCAGGTGGTAGATTATAATAAATGTCATCTTCCCCCACAGCGGTTGAAGAAAGCATTACTCAGGAGGAGAAAAAGCCTCGAGACATGAAAAAAGAAACTTGGAAGGAGTTGGATGAGAAAGTCTTGACAGCTATTCAACTTTACTTAGCGGATGAAGTGTTGGATGAGTTTTCTACGGAGAAAACAACATCCTCGTTGTGGGAGCGACTTCAAGACCACTATCTGAAGAAATCGTTGGTGAATCAGTGATTCTGAAGCAACATCTCTTTCTTCTCCGCATGCATGAAGGTACATATATCGAGTTTCATATGCACAGTTTTCCCTATTATCAATGATTTAGATAAGATAGATGTAAAATAAAGATGAGGATCAAACACTTTTATTACTGTGTTCTTACCTTCTTCATATAAGAGTTTTAGGGAAGCTATCATCTACAGAGGCAAATCAACTATCAAGATCAATTAGGTCAATGAGCATCTGCTCAACAGGGACAAAATTGACAACCAGTTGACTGGTGAGTCTCATCGTGATGATTCGAGCAAGCTTACTTTTCAAAGGAGAAGAGTAATAATGGAAGTTCTACGAGTAACTCAAAACGTAAGAATGATGCGCAACTGGTGTCACAAGAAAGAGCACATTACAGCTGATTATTGAACTCGGAAGAAGAAAACAATCAGATGCTAATGTCACTGAACTGACTGGAGAGGATGAAGAAAAGTGTGATGTTCTATCTGTTACAGACAGATCAGTCGATAATAAAGATAGATGAATTATTGATTGTGGATGTTCATAGCATATCAATTCTAAGAAAGATGTTCACATACACTTTAGTTCAAGGAGAAGAGGTCTTCATAGGGAATTCTGGTACAAACAAGGTGATTGGTAAAGAAAAAAATCAGTTTCTTCTCATGATGAATGCATCGCTACTCTTTAAGGTGTTCGTCATGTTCCCGAATCAAGATACAATCTCATCTTGGAACCCTACATGGAGAAGGGTTCAATTTTTGGAACCTTACATGGAGAAGGGTTCAATTTAGTTTTCATATGGAAGTTTTTCAAAGAAGCTCATGTAAGGTTTCATGCCGAATGTGTCAGTGATATTACATATTGTAATATTTGAAGGTTAGAGTTGGTGGATTGCAGTTATTCTCGACTTCAAGATCGGAGGTTGTGGAACAATCGGAGACTACGAAAGTTTCAAGCTCGGATGTTCAATTTAACCACAAAAGAAGATTGGGACTAGACGGCGCCAGTGCACAACAAAAAAGTCCAGATCGTTACTCCTATAATGGAGCAAATTCTCTTAAATTTGTGTGGATCAAGAAGATCGTTGGGTGATCAAGTTCAGATCGGACTTGAACTTGTTCGACCTAATCAAGTTGTGAACCCATGAGGGGTTATGGAGTGAGATTGAGATAAAGTCAAGATTTATTCAATTATGTATTGATGTAAGCATATGAAGCATAGTGTTATTCTCAGACTTAGACGTATTCAAGTTAAGAGAGAGATTGTTAGGATTATGACTAAAATACGTCGTGAAAGTAGACGAAACTTCAGAAATCAAAGAACGGACGTGTACAAGGAGTTGTGCACAGTATAAGTCGACTTGGTATAGTCGACTTATGATAAGAATTAGTCAACTATACATTGGTATAGTCAATTGGTCTTCCAAACAGAGAGTAAGGGTCTCCGATTTTTGACAGATTATCGACTTATCTCATGTATTGTCGACTAATAGACATGATTAGTCAACTAATAATGGGTCTGGATGTTTTTTCTGGATCTGTTTCCAGTTTTGAGTTGGATTTAAGTTTTCTTTCTTCTGAGGTGATGATTGTTCATATTGATAGAGTTTGTATAGGATTAGAAGAGTCCTATGGTCTATAATAAATCATTGGGGTTGGCCTTCATGTGTTCAAAGTAACACAATAAAAAATGAGAGATTCAAGTGAGAAGCTTCAATCATAAGGGTTCGCTATTCTAGAAGGCTATCAAAGGATTTTAATCTTCTTAAGAGAGATGTAAGTGTTTCTTATTGTACTCTTCAAAGTTCAATAAAGTTTCTCTCCTTTTTCCCGTAGACGTACACACGATCTGTAATCAGTGGAACTACGTTAAATTGTGTGTTGGCTTTCTATACTTTAAAATATCTTTTTCTTTTCTTTTTGTTCTCGTTGCTCATCGATTTTATGTTGCTTCTGCTGCGCCGCCCCAGCAATTGGTGTGGGGGCCATCCGTTCACAACAATTGGTACCAGAGCAGACAGATTGTTATCTCAATAGTTAAAGCATGCAGTTGCAAGGAATTTATAAATTATATCTGAGCTACTATACTGTATATAGATCATATGCAATTAATTCTAATGCATTACATCTCATAAAAGAATTGGATACTAGTATGCGTGTGTAAAGAGGAATACGAGAAGTAATATACACTTGAGCTAAGAGGGAAATGGCTGTATAAATAAGATTCATTGCCCATGTCCCATCACAATGATAACCCCTTGCGCAACAAAGAAAAATGGAGATGCTAAAGAATACAAAACAGTGGTAGAACATGATTGATGGGATGAATAAAACAATTAGTATAGTATAGTGATCTGGCAGAGCCGTGAGCTATTGAAGAAACACAAAAGTGGATCACTTAGTAGCACCTAGCAAGTGTGAAAGCATGAACAGAACTGATGAATGCCCCACCCACCCACCCACACACACAATCCTACTAAAAAATTGAAAAAGGAAAGTAAAATGATGAATAATGTCTGGCAAAGGCTGTTTTAACCACAGCATCTGATACTATTTGGCGTTAATAGGATTGGAAAGAGATTCATGATATTCTCAAGAAGTTATATGAGATTCAAGACTGTCTTAACCACAAGTAATTATATCATATTCTCTTCCTTCTTGGTATCCATCCTCGCTAGCTAACTGCATCCTTTAAAGCCTATGTGTTTCAAGAACTGCAGCTTCTGTGAAGACAGTTCTAAGGTATCCATGTCAACCCATGTCAAGGAAACACGGATATATCGGCAATAACGGCACTGTGTTTGATATGAAGGTTTGAGCTTTGAAAACAAGATACAAGAGTGAAGCTTGTTATAATGCATTGTGTCTAATACTGAAAGGTCTCCACTTTTGCATGGAAACCTGAGAAAAATAGTACCAAAAACAGGATTAAAGACATTTAAGACATTTTGGGGATATCTAAAAAAACTTAAAAGATTTCAAGGATTTATATATGTTAGATACTCTTATCTTTAGATATTTTATCCTATTGTTAAATACCCTAATCTTTAGATATTCTTATCTTATCTTATCTTACTACTCGTTTCAATATCTATCTACTATCTCTTGTATCTATATAATTGATATAATTGCTTTATAAATATAACTTTTTCTTCTCTAAATTATCATAGTATCAGAGCTTCTCAAAATTTTCCTCTGCTGAGCGAAATTCTATCGGTGTTCTCGAGCATGTGTTGTTAGTATTTGGAATGCCTCATATTCATTGGAGAAGAATTCAGGTTTTTGGCAGTTTTTCTAATACGGACCTGTCTCCTATTTTGGTTTGAATACATGTTTTCTATTTCTCTAAGAAGGTGCTGATTTAAGTCCACGTTGGACTAGGATCATCCCAGGTGCCTATATAAACCCCTCAAGGTGGCCTTTTGAAGGTGTGTCAAAAATTCAAGAGAAATTCTAGAATTCTACCATTGAGAATTATGAGAGAAATCTCATTGTAACTCTTGTATTTTTTTTAATAAATATTTCTCTCCTCCTCATAGATGTAGGCACATTGTCGAACCACGTTAAATCTTGTGTTTCTTAGTTGTGTGGTGATTGCTTGCTAGTGGTAGATCTTCTACGCTTCCGCTTCCGCTGCTGAGTCTTCGACTTGGTGTTCCTCTATTGTTTGATCGGTGATAGATCATCAACAATTGGTATCAGAACGATGGCTAGCAAGACGACCACGACAACCAAGTTTGAGGTGGAGAAATTCGACAGGAAGTCTAACTTCCTGTTGTGGAAGATGCGAGTAACATCATTGCTCGTGAAGGAGGGCACACACAAGATCCTGTTTGGTATTGAGAAGAAGCCATCGAAGATGGAGGATGATGAGTGGAACGACATCGACTTCCGCGCAAAGGCGACGATCATATTGTGCCTATCAGATGAGGTCCTCTACAACGTGATGAACGAGGAGACAATTGTTGGTCTTTGGTAGGCTGCAGAGCTTGTACATGACAAAGAGTTTGTTGAACAAGCTTTTCATGAAGAAGCAGTTATATAACCTTCGGATGAAGAAAAGTACGCCTATTCTACAACATCTCAATACTTTTAATAGAATTTTAAGCGACTTGTTAGCTCTAGAGGTTAAGGAAGAAGAAGACAAAGCTCTTCTATTACTCTCTTCTCTTCCATCAAGTTATGACCACTTAGCGACCACCATCATGTATGGTAAGAAGACTTTAGAGTTAGAAGATGCTAGGCAGATGCTCCAGAACGAGCTGATAAAGAAGATATTCTACGAAGAAGGCCTCAAGATTGTTTATCAAGGGCCAGAGGGAAGATCAAATAGTGGGGGACCCAAAAGGGATCTAGAGATTTATAACAGTTTCTCTTGCTACTTTTGCAAGAAACCAGGGCACATCAAGAAAAAATGTATGACATACAAGGATATGCTGAAGAGGAAAGGCGGCAAAGATTCTGATGGGGTTAGTACTAGTGAAAAGTCAGATCAAGTCGGGATTATCGAAGAAGCAGATGAGAATTCATGTGATGTCTTGACAGCTGTCAGGAAAAGGTAAATACTCAGATGCTTAGTTACTTGACTCGGGGTATACATATTACATGTGCCCAAAAAGAGAATGGTTCGGTACTTACAAGTCTTATGATGGAGGCTCTATCCTGATGGAAAACGACGTCGTGTGTAAGACTGTTGGCATCAGCAACATTTGTATGAGGGTGTTTGATGGACAGGTTCGAACCCTCAAGAATGTTCGACACATTCTGAATTTAAAGAAGAATTTCTCTCGTTGGGAGCTTTGGAAGCTCGTGGGTACAAGTTTTTTAGTGCAGATGGAGCAATCAAGGTTACTAAAGGCTCCATGATGATTCACAAAGGAGAACGAACAGCAAACTTGTACAAGTTGACAGAAAGCATTATTATTGGTGATGCTTCAGCAGCAACAGAGAAGGAGGATACTACAAGACTTTGACATATGCGTCTTGGACACTGAGCGAGCAAGGTCTTCAAGTCCTACACAAAAAAGAGTGCTCTACCAGGTAACAAATATTGCAAACTTGATCTTTGTAAATTTTACATTATGGGTAGGCAACATAGAGTATCTTTCTCTACATCTCAGCACAAGACAAAGGGCTTGCTAGATCTCGTACACACGGATGTGTGGGGGCCTTCGTCATTAGCATCCATTGGAGGTACTGAGTACAATGTTACTTTTATAGATGATTTTTCAAGGAAAGTTTGGGTATACTTCTTGAAGTAGAAATCGAAAGTATTTCAAAAGTTCAAGGAGTGAAAAACTTTGATGAAAAATCAGATAGGGCGAAAGGTGAAAATCTTGAGGTCTGATAATGGAAGCGAGTACACCTCCAAAAAATTCAAAGACTACTTAACAAGCAAGGGCAACAAATACAAGCTAAGATTCTAGGGCGATCAGAACAAAATGGAGTAGCAGAGCGTATGAATCGGACACTTATAGAGCGTGCCCACAGTATCAGATTACAGGTTGACATGTCAAAGGATTTTGGGCAGAGACGGTAAATTATGCGAGTAATCTGGTAAACATGTCACCATCAACAGGTATTAATCTTCAGATCCTAGAGGAGATATGGCGAGGAGTATCTGTGGATTATTCAACCTTACAGATTTTCAGTTTGTTCGACATATATTTTGGTTGATAGTCAGAAAAGGAACAAACTAGAGTTCAAGTATAAAAAGTGTATCTTCATCGATTTCACCAAAGGAGTCAAGGGTTTCAAACTTTGCGATCTCGAGAAAAAGAGCGCTTTTACCAGCAGAGATATATTCTTTGACGAAGATTCAATGTTTCAAGAAAAATCAGAGACTGAGGATAAAGCGCAAGGTGGATCTTCAGACAGTTCAGCAACAAACACTCAGGAAAAGGGAATCGAGTTCTCAGATAGACCTAAAAGGCTTGAAGGGTCAGAAGAGGACTTCTCAGATTCAGATGGAGACAAACAGGAGGCTACTCAAGAGCAACCTAGACCGTTGAGGCGGTCAGTCAGAGTTACAGTGCCACCAATAAGGTATGGCTGAGATGAAGATCATGTCTCTTTCACATTACTAATAGAAATAGGAGAACCTGACAATTACAGGGAAGCGATCGAGGCAGATGACCACGACAAGTGGATTACAGTCATGGAGCAAGAGATGGAGTCTTTGGATAGAAACCAAATATGAACGTTAGTCGATCTTTCAAAGGAATCCAAGGTAATATGTTACAGATGGGTGTTTCTCAAGAAGGACAATGAGCAGTACAAGGCAAGTTAGTTGTCAAAGGATATGCTCAGAAGGAGGGTATTGACTACAATGAGATTTTTTTTCCTGTAGTCAAGCATACATCTATTCGGATATTATTGACGATAGTTGTTCAGTTTGATCTAGAGTTAGAGCAGATGGACGTCAAAACAATATTTCCGCACGGCGAGCTGGAGGAGAAGATATACATGAAACAACCTGAAAGTTATATTCAGGAAGGTAAAGAAAATAAGGTGTGTCTTCTAAAGAAGTCTCTCTATAGACTTAAGTAATCTCCCAGGCAGTGGTACAAACGATTCGATTCTTTCATGATTAAGGTCAAATACAACCGATGTGAGTATGATAGTTGTGTCTATTTCAAGTAGAGTAATGATTCGACTTATTTTTTGTTATATGTGGATGATATGCTGATTGCTGGGAGAAACAAGACAGATGTTCAAAAGCTTAAAACTCAGCTCAAGAAGAAATTTGACATGAAGGATTTAGGAGAAGCCAAGAAAATCTTAGGTATGGAGATTACTCGAGACAGAAGCACAAGCAGACTTTGGCTATCTCAGGAGAACTATGTTCTCAAAGTGTTTGAGAAATTCAATATGGCAGAAGTAAGACCAGTCACCACTCCTTTGGCAGGTCACTTTAAATTATCCTCCAAGCAATATCCACAATCACCAGTAGAGGGGGAAGAGATGTATCGACTACCATATCTAGTGCGGTGAGATTACTCATGTATGCTATGGTCTGCACTAGGCCTGACTTAGCCAATGCAGTTAGTACAGTAAGTCAGTTCATGTCAAATCCAGGAAAGCAACATTGAGAAGCAGTGAAGTGGGTGTTACGATATCTGCGAGAGACTGCGAGAGACTGCGAGGTGTTTCAGAGATTGAAAATAGGGAAGCCTAAGTTACTATAAGGTTATGTTGATGCAGACTATGCAGGAGACCTTAATCATCGAAGATTTATGACGGGTTATGTGTTCACAATAGCTGAGTGCGTCATTAGCTGAAAAGAAGAGTTGCAAGATATAATTGCTCTTTCAACAAAGAAGCGGAGTACATGACTACAGTTGAAGCGTCAAAGGAAGCTTTGTGGTTGAGAGGATTGGTTGAGACGTTCAGTATCATACAGGATTCAGTTCGGGTTCATTGCGACAGCCCTACAAGCGGTCGAAACACGTTGATGTGAGATTTCACAAGATACGTCAGTGGGTTGTAGATGATAAGGTGATTGATTTGGTAAAGATCAGCACCAAGAAGAATCCAGTAGATATGATGACAAAGACCATCCCGATGGAGAAGTTCAGAACATCTCTGAATTTTATTAAGATTCTCTAAAGGTAAAGTGATGAACAGGCTCTTGGGAGAAAGCCATGTGAAGTCACAAAAGGGAGAGAAAGAAAGGCGAATGAAGCAGAGGCCAATTTCTACGAGGGATTCAATGAACATGAGCCAAGATGGAGATTGTTAGTATCTGGAGTGCCTCATATTCATTGGAGAAGAATTTTAGTTTTTGATAGTTTTTCAATACAGATCTGTCTCCTATTTTGGTTTAGATACGGGTTTCCTATTTCTCTAAGGAGGTGCTGATTTGAGTTCGTATTGAACTAAGATCATCCCAAGTGTCTATATAAACCCCTCGGGGTGATTTTTGAAGATGTGTCAAGAATTTGAGAGAAATTATAGAATTTCACAATTGAGAGTTGTGAGAGAGATCTCATTGTAACTCTTGTATTTTCTTCAATAAATATTTCTCCTCTCCTCCCTGTGGACGTAGGCAAATTGCCGAACCACGTTAAATCTTATGTTCCTTAGTTGTGTGGTTGTTCCTTGCTAGTGGTAGATCTTCTACGCTTCCGCTGCCGAGTCTTCGACTTGATGTTCCTCTGTTATTTGATCGGTGATAGATCATCAACATGCGCTGGGCGGCGCTCGCATAGTGTGTGTCTAGAACCAAGCCACTTTCATCTCATACAACATTAGAGCTTTTCTCGTCATCCTTGCGCATCCTCCTCCGCCTCAGCTAAGACCGAGTCCTCACTGATTCTCTTGCATCCACCGATGTCGGCTCCACCATCACATGTGTTCCTCCAACGTTGCAATATCTGATCTGCACCCTCTTGGGCCTTATTTTAGCCATCTTAGGTTTTCTCATCAATTTAGCCCTCTTCGACTCTATTTTAGTCCTCTTGAGTTTTCTCATCAATTAGCCCTCTTGAGCTTTTCTTCATACTCAGATGATTGACCGCTCTCTAGCATGCCACCAGTCGAGTTCAAAGAGCTCACAAAAACCTCGCCCCGCCTGATCCATTCGGATCTCGCCATGACTGACCATTCAGATCTTGCCCTGTCTGACCCGGAATCCATCAGAATCTCGCCCCCTCATCTGATGCCTGATCCATCTGGATCTCGCCTTGCATGATCCATCTTGCCTTCTCACCGGATCCTTCTGGATCTCACCCTACCTGATCCATCCGAATCTCGCCCTATGGAGCTCGTCGTCCTCTCGGACATCTGGATCTCGCCACGCCATCCTCGATAGCAATCTGCTCTATCGACTAGCTCATCAAAAATTTCTTATAAGTTTCGTGAGATTTTGTTCAAACTCTCGATGTTTGATCCACCGTGAGTTTGAGGGGGTGTTAGATACTCTTATCTTTAGATATCTTTATCCTATTGTTAGATAGTCTTATCATTAAATACTCTTATTTTTAAATATTTTTATCTTATTATTAGATAGCCTTATCTTTAGATACCCCTTATCTTACCTTATCTTATTTTCGTTTTCTTATCTATGTATCTATATATATTGATTTACTTTATGAAAATACATACTGAAACTTCTTCTTCTCCAAATTAACAATATAAAATAATGAAGATTTGAGGGGAGGTATATCAAAAATAAGAAGATTTTGGGGCATGCTCTAAAAGCCCCTTTCTACTAATAGTAATTTTTAAATTTATCCAATGATTTTTAATTCAATTAAAGTTGCTTCATCCAAATTCTTCTTTATTTTGCTTTTTCTTTCATCTTATATCAATCTCCATGGGAACCTATTCCATCACATTTATAAAAATAATTTTTTACTTATATTAACCATGAACAGTTTTTCCCTGCATAGTGTATACTAACTTAAAACAGTTGGATTCAATTAAACTTGTATATTTTCTACTAATCCATTCTAATTGTGTAATAAATTTGATTCTAACAACAACTTAAAGCTTATTTTTTATGTATTCCTTCTTATTTCATATTTATAAAGTTCAAGTATATTATATTTTTTTTGACCCCCAAGATGGAATTTCTGTCTCCCTACCTACAACTATCATTGCCGTATTATGTATCATGAGAATACTAAAATATATATACGAGTTATCAAGCAAAGAAACAATATCAGCATAGAATTATCTGTAAGTTTTTAACTCCAGTATGAAATTTAATTGTTCAGATCTGACCAAAACCATCCAGGGATTTTAAGTGGTTTAGGAAACTGATATCCACATTGTTACAACTCCACACAGCTTAGTGCACCTAAGTCTTGGCTCTCATATGTATTATACCTATGCTTCTTCTTCCTTTTCCTGAATAGCAATTCAATGTTTTCCGTTCATGGAATGCTGATACTTCACAAATTTAGTCACCGCAGGTAGTAATCGTTTAATACTCATGAAAAAATGGAACAGAGAAAAATGTTTATTTCTAATTTTACTACAATGTTGGCATCCTATAGAAACATTTCAGCTAAATATTACACGTACGTGATTATCAAATGATGGACAACATTAATATATATTGACGAGAGAAATATTACCATCAAGCACGATATCGAGTATTTCTCCCATATCGCATAGTATCTCAAATTATAGCAATATGTTGAATTGGAAACTTTATCACTAATGAATAAGAACTCAAATAGATGCAAAATTGCAAAACCAGCAACGGTTCCAAATTAATTTCAAACTTTTGTGTCACTTACCTTTCCATTGAGGGTAGTTTAGCACATGTTGGGTTCTCGGGATCAATCTTGCCACAAGTCCCAATGGGAAACTCACTAATGGCAAAAGATGCCCTTGGATCCTTCAATGCATCCCTTGCAGTGGGATCAAGGGCAGTCAGATAGAAGTAGGGAAGGCCGCGGCCATTGCCAGGCAGTCCATCACTAAACGAAACCACATTCCTGCATACAAAGAACAAAAGAACAAACCACTCATTGAAAAATCACATTGTAAATCAACAATAAGCTCCCGTTTGCTTCTTCGTAATCAGCCAAATTTCATAGAATTGCATATTACCCGAATGGAGATCCTCCCAACTCACTAGAGATGGTGCTGCCAAAATGGGGGGGAAAATAGAGAGAAAAAATCAGTATGTGTAATCTAATTTATCCCAATTAGGTAGAAATAACACTACACAGAGTCATTCAAAATTTGGTATCAAGATATGATGACTGGTAAAACAGTTCTCAAACAGTACTACTTCACATCCCAAATGAAAATTTCCAAATTAATAAGAAAAACCCAACAAGGGAACCAATCAAAATTATGAAGAAAATGCAGAGTGATTTTACTAAACAATTCCCACTAGAGCACAAACTAAGTAACTGTCATCAACATCATCTCACAAAAATCCCAAGAACACAATCTCAAAGAAAAACTAATAACGAATCTAAAAAGATCCAATTTAAACGAAACCCAAGAAAGAAAGTAGTCAACTTTGAGCAGAGATGGAACCTCAGAACGCCCCAAGAGTTCTGCGCAGCGAGCCAGCGGGCAGTGGCAGCGGCATTCTGGGGTCGGGCTTGCGATGAACACTCAAGTGGCGTCCGCTCGCGATCTCTGAGGATAAGAGCAATGACAAGAGAAGAAAGAGGGACAGAGACAAAGAAGAAGATGCCATGCTTCGAGCTTGCAATTTTTACAATTTGCACAATGAGTCCAAGTGTTTATATATAATTTGTGCCCCACTTTTGGACTAATTTAATGCTTACAAGTATGAGACGCCGTCAGTGGGCCCACGGCCGCGTTGTTCTTGCTTCCTTCTTCCGTTTGTTTTGCGTGGCAGGAAAACGGAGCCGTTATCCTGTCGTTACCCGCCATCTTTATCTTTCCGAATCCGAACAAAAGCAGCCGGCTTGGGGGCGGGCACGTGATTAGGCGTGTGCGGCCCGCCTTCCGCGCGGGGCTGTTTGGTTGCAAGGAAGTGTGCGAAAGTAAAGAAATAGGGAAGTATAATTGGTCACTTTCTTGTCTATCCAAATATCGAAAAAAGAAAAATAAGAAAACCTCTTTTTCTTTTATCTTTTCTCTTTTACACAATCATTTCCTCACTTTCAGAGTGTTACAGTTAATTTTGTGGTCATGTAAATCACATTTGTAATAAATGGTAGCACAAAACAGTTAATTTTTTGACTATGTAAATCTCACTTGTATTCTAATTATAGTCTTTTTTATTTTTCTTAATTAATTTTATTTTAATATTATTTACAGTCAACTTTGTGGTCAACTTTTCCACTTCCACTTTCACATTACCATCCAAATACCGGAAAAGACAAAATATTTTCCAAACCACACTTCCCAACAACATCCAAATACCGGAAAACTTACTAACCAATTCTCAAGTTCCAAAGGGAATTATTACTACTTCCTCAATTCCTCACTTCTTCACTTCCACCCTTAACCAAACAGGCCCGCAATGCGCGTGTAAGTTTGCATTTTGTTTCTGAGTGAATACGTTTAATTTGCGAATTAATTTCCAAATAAAGGAAATTCTGTGAATAAATGGTTACTTGTTTTATTAGGCTGGCAATTTTTTTTTTTTTTCCTGATAAGACTCTATATTTGAAAAAAGTTGAACGATCCTAATTGAATTGATCGAGTGCTTATTAAGTTAAGACTAAGTGAGGTTTAATTTTTAAGCCATAATATATCCTGGATAAATGGAGCCAAAGAAAAACTTTTGAATACATTCTCAAATGACTTTTGGATTAAGGCATTAATTTTTCTAATGACCTCTCATGTAATATGACTTTAATTGAAATTTTCTTTTTATTTCTCTTATTATAGATTATGCATCTTTTTTTTCCCCACTCACACGTAAGCAGAAGCAATATCAAAACCAATTTAAGCATAGAATGTCTTCTCACTTTCTGTAGACTTTTTATTTGCCTTTTAACTCACGTAACCTTTTCAAAAAAATATACAAAGCAATTAATGCTTCATATATCTCTAACCATTTCTTTGTGCTATGTCTTGCGCAAACGTAATGTCGGGGCCATCCATTGAATCAGTGGGGTCACCTCTGGACATCACTGGCAAAGCGTTACATGGCGTGTTTGGATGTAAGGAATCAAAGTGAAGTAAGGAAGTGGGGAAGCATAATTGCTCATTTCCCTATCTATTCAAACACCGGAAAAGAAATAAGAAAACCCCCTTTCCCTTTTTCATCTCTCTTTTACATAACCATTTTCTCACTTCCAGAGTGCTACAGTTAATTTTGTGGTCATGTAAATCTCATTTATAATATTTATAGCATAAAACAGTTAATTTTTTGGTCATGTAAATCTCACTTGCATTCTAATTACAATCTATTTTTTATTTTTCTTAATTAATTTTATTTTAATATTATTTTGCGGTCAACTTTGTGGTCAACTTTTCCATTTCCACTTTTCATTACCATCCAAAAACCGACGGAAACGACAAATTTTCCAAACCACACTTCCAACAACCATCCAAACACCAGAAAATTTACTACTCATTTCCCTTTTTCCTAAAGGAAATAAATCTTACTTCTTACTTCCTCACTTCACACCAATTCCTTAAATCCAAACAGACCCTATAATGAGCACTTCGTGTCCTAAAGAGATTAATCAGTGAAAGTAAATAGTATCATGTGAAGATATACGATAGAAAAGCCCCGACATATAATAGTTCTTATGAATTCAAAAATTAATCAGAATTAATATTTACTTACAGAAGACTCATGACATGAAATAGAGAGTGAGGGAAAAATCTTTCCACTTATATTCTATAATCAGGGCCGACTCTGGACCTGGGCGGCCAAAGCACCAGAGCCCAAACCCAGGGGGCTAAAAAAAATTATTTCCTTTGGCAGGCTCACAATATAAAGATGGAAAAAAATGAGCCTGATAAATAACAAATAAAGTTAGCCTCCAAGAAAAAATTATTCAATCAAAAAATTTTTTCTATCAAGATACTGATTCGGATGCACGTGCCAGTACTCTAGTGTTATTGTAACCAACCGAGAGTAAAGACCAAAAAAGGCACATTTTGGTTTAATTTTGCATGTCACAGGCAAAAATGTGAATCTGTCTCTAGAATCTTGTAGCCTGTTTTATATCCTAAATAAATAAATAAAAGCATTAAATGTGAGCTGATCAGCCAGGATTCTGATTTAATTTAAAAAAAGAAAAAATAGAATTCATTTAGTCAAGACTCAACAAAACGGATCAAATTAGAATATATTTTATAAAAGCAAACTTATTTAATTATTAAAATTCATTGTTGACAAGGTTTCAATCAGAAATTAGTATCTAATAACAACCTCCTTGCAAGTGCATTATTTTAATTTAAAAAGATCTATTTACAATCTAAAGTGACAGCTTAAACTCTAACATCTCGATATTTTTTTTTACGATCTCACCGCACATTATCATTTTCATGATATAAGATGTACACATATAAAAATCAGGTGATTTGAAGTTCATTTATTTATTGACCTAATCGTTCCATTTTGTTCTACTGTTTAAAAATCTTAATCTTTGAACCCAAAGAAAATAGATAAAACAAACTTCAAATCACGTTTATTTTATATGCATACATCTTATAACATGAATATGATAATGTGCGTTCAGATAGTGAAAAAAAAATTGGGATGTTGGAGTTTTAAGTCGTCTCCTTAGATTACAATATAAGTAGACTTACTAGAACACTTTTCCATATATATATATAAACACACACACACACACATATACACACATACAGAAATATGTATACCAGCCGATATCTGAGAGTCCCTCTCAGCCTGCGGTGACGTGACACATTATGAGCTACATAATTCGACAATCTAAAATAACGTGCCGCTTTTGAAAATAATTGAATTACTAAAAGTCCCTACCGTTTGTCTTTTCTTGAAATAATGTATTAGTTTTATATTCTTTATTATTATTTTTTCTTCCTTTTATATGTCTATCTCTCTGTGTCTTCTCACGCTGTCAGATCAAATTTTTGACTTGTAGAGAATGTCATTCTAAAAAGAAGAGCGGGATCATATTAATTTTTAGTTGCAGACCTAGATCTCCAGCAACTATTTTGATAGATTCATTTTCCCTCGGGATGTCAGCTTCAATATTTTCATCGTGATTCTCTCTCTTCTTCTTCTTCTTCTAAAGGAAAGCCTATCTAAAATTTTTCATCATCGGAAGTATTGGCTATTCGATTTTAAATCTGAAAGACAAAATAAAATACACGTAAATATATAACAAATCTATCAGAGATGCTACTGAAGTCGCAGAAAAAATTATTTTAAAAACTGTCCTTTTAATCAGGACCGCGACCTTGGTCGCATTCATAATAATAAATTGTCAGATAAAATTGATTTCTTGATCATAATCGCAGTATGAAATTTCATCTTCAAACCATTTGTTTACAAGACAGCGACCAAAGTCGCAGTCCAATTAAAATTTATTATAAAACGACTGCGAGCTTGGTCGCAAAAATGAAAAATATTATAAAATACTGCGACCTCACAGTGTTTCAAACAAAACTTTTCAAAAAGACTGCTATTGCATAAGATTACGACCAGTGTTGCAGTATTCGGTCGTAGTTTTCTAACCATCTTAATTACTAACTTTTGACCATGCTCAGACTCACTGCTTACTGCTTCAATTGACTATGTCTCTTGTTTCATAAGAATGCGACCATGATCGCAGTATTCTATTTACATTAGTTAATAAAAATATTATAACTAAGGTCGCATTGTTATCATACAAAATTCTCAAAGAGACTGCTGTTATATAAGATTGCGACCCGAAGTTACAATCTTCTAATCATCTTAATTAATTAACTTACGAGATTATTGTCACTGCTTAATTGACTGCGACTTCATTTCATAGAACTGTGATCACGGTCACAGTATCCTATTTAGCTTAGCAAGGTCGAAAAAATACTGCGACCCTAATCGAAAAAATAAAAAAAAGGATGCAACACTGCGACCAAAGATCGCAATGTAAAATAAAAAAAATCTAAAAAGTGAAAATGATATTAAAAATTTAAATTTAAAATTTTTCTTTTTAGAATTGCAACTTCGATTGTAGTTTTAGTTTAGAATAAAAAAAAAAAAAATAAAATAAACTGTTTCAAGCCGCAGTAATAGATTTTTATTGTGATTAAATAATCTTTCAAAAAAAACTTGAAAATAATGCGACCATGATTGCATTCTTTTAAAATAATTTATTTTTTTAAAAATTAGTAATCAATATCTGTAATTTTTTTGTTTGAAAAATCAAAAAATTTCAGATCTGTAATTTTTTTAGTGAAACTGAGAGTATTTTAGTCATTGGGTAACGAAAAGTGGTTGAGGGTCTTCTTTTACCACCTAAAATTTTGACACCTCTGCGGCTAATATGAAGCCACGTCATGCCGACTGAGAAACTCTCTCAGCTGTCGGCCGAGGTATAGTAACCCCACACACACACACACACACACACACACACACACACACACACACACACACACAACACACACACACACATATATGAGAGAGAGAGGAGAGAGAGAGAGAGAGAGAAGGCGCTACGGGTTGGACCCGATGTTAATTAATTTCCCACCCAAGCCCAGCCCAAATTTAAATACTGTGGAGATTTTTAAAATTCTTTTTGTTTTGTTTTTTCAAATTTTACTTTTGGTCATTTTTTATAAAAAATCTTATTTTTAAAATAATCTCAAAAAAAGACCCGTAATAATTTTAAAAGTCGACCTCTGACACACCACGTCAGTGCGTGCCGCCAGCGTGGTGTTGGTGCTGCTGGTGCTGGCGGATAGTGTTTTTGGTTCGACTGTGATTGATAACTTCGGTTGAACGATATATATTTTTCGATTTTTTTTTTCTCGGTCGGGTTGCCCACTCCAACCAAGCCATGCATGCTTTCACTTGTCATGTATGGCAGTTAATGACCAACTCACTTTTTTTGTTTCTTCTCTGAGTTTAAGCTTGCTAGGGTTGAAAACTCCTGCCAAATCATGCATGGGGCGTTCATTTGTTGCATGCAACGTTCAATTGCTGCATGGCTTGATCGGGGTTGTCAAACTTGGATCAAGACAAAACTAAAAAAAATATACATAGCTTCACTTGAGGGTGTCAATTCTAGACGAATCAAAACACCTCCGCGCTAATGTCACATGCTGACCTGACGCCGACATGACTTGACACGATCGATTTTTGAAATTATTTTTAACTCGGATCAATTTTTGAATTAGTTTTAAAATAATTTTTTTTGAAAAAATTGCTCTTTACTTTATCTCCAAAGACCCAAGAACACCGAGCTCCAATCATGGCACCATCATCGTCTCATCCCCTCCTCGCTCTCTCCACCCCTCCCCCGCTCTCTCTCCCTCTCTCCAAAGTTGCTATCTGTCCCTCGTCCTTTCCCTTATTACACCCCCTCCCTAAAAAACCCCAAACCCTAATTCTCATCCCCCGCGCCTGGCGCCGGGCTCGCGAGGTTCCGGGAGCTGTGGAGGAAGGAGGAGGAGGAAGAAGAGAGGAGCAGGGATGTGAGGAAGAAGGAGGAGGCGGCGCCGACGGTGGCGGAGCTGACGACTCCGGCGAAGGAGCTCAGGAGGCTGAGGACCGTGGCGAGCCTAGGACAAGAGGTCTAAGGTCGGGAAGGCCGGGATCACGGAGATGGGATCGTGAATGGGATTCATGAGAGGTGGCGGATGTCGGAGCTGTCAAGATCAAGTGCGAGGATCTGTGCGGGATGAACATGAAGAGGAAGCAAGAGATTCTGGAGGTAGTTCCATGTGATTTGATTAAAGCTTGCATTTTTATCGGTATATTATTAATACGTACAACTAGAAACCTAAAAACAAATGCCGTGATGCAATGTTGTTCTTCCGCCCGCAGCTATCCCACTGTTGAACGCTATAAACCTTTAGAATTCTACAGTGTGACCAACAATACGGTCTGGGACTCTGGTGAATGTGGTAGCCGATAAGTTCTATATTTTGGGTGTGTATACATCATGTTTCTTCCCTGGGGTATTATGGATTGAGTTCTAAACTCCAAGTAGGTTTAGATTGGTGTGGTTAAGGATATCTATGATGAAGTAGTGACTAGTGTAAGAACAATTAGAGGGGATACAGATGCATTTCGCTATGGTGATATATGATTAAATGAAGGATGAACATTGTTTGGGGGGTTATAGCCCAACACATGCTGGGTTTATTGAAAGGCCCATCTAAAGGCTACCCATGCGCATAACCTAGCTGGAACCATGTTTACAGTCGCCGCTCGGCCGCGCCGACTCGGCGGGCACTGAGACGGATCGGTCTCGGTGACTCGAATCGGTATCAGGCGATACGCGCAAAACGCTACATAGAAAGCTAAAAATTTTTGAAAAAATCACGATAAATCTTAAAAAAAATGTAGACATCCATATTCATGCATCACATGTCCAAAATATATCACTTAGCACACTAAACATAAAGCGAAAGTATAAATACACGCGTCGTCGGTAGAAGCATATCAAAATACATGCACAATATGGTAAAATTTGAATAAACTACATTCATAAATACATGCTAATGTAGTTATTTCCGTATTGAATTGCGATGAGGCACAAAATTATCATCATAATGCCGAATCGACCGAGTCAATTCCGATTCTCGGCCTAAGTCAGTCTCTCTGAGTTGAGTCGACCAATCACACTCGTGACTCGACTCGTCTCGGAGTGGGCCGAGACGGATGACTCGGCCGACTCGTTTCCACTCGACCGAGTCTTTGAACCATGGCTGGAACTGATCCGCCGAGAGACAGGTCAGGCTGAGCTCACCCTATGCCTGGTCAATCACCACAGTTAGCTTGGCCACAAGTCAGCCTTATACATGTAAAGTTGTGTCAATAACGCCAGCATGCAGTGCTAATTGTGCTATACTATCCCAAATCATCAAATCATATATAATTTCATTGTCAAACTGATGTAGGAAGTCAAGGCAGGACTGTTGGCTGCAACAAGTTTAGCTATTGACAACTGTTTTAACAGTATGTCGACAGCAACAAAATTAGTTTGTTGACAGCTGCAACTCGAGAGTTGGGGTCTTTACAGTCTGTCGACAGGGCTCCTTATCGACAGGCTTGGGTGTGTCAGCGTATCCGACTTTAAACAAGATTTGGTTTCCAAGCTTGAATGAACTCTGATTGGTTTTTATTTTTTTTATTTAATTAGGTTTCTTAGTTAGAGTACTATTCTTCTTTATTTACCTATATAAGGTCGTTGTATTTTTGTTTTTAATATTCAACTTTTGATAATCAATTACATTTGAGTCTTTTGTCTTTCAATTGCTCGTGGATTCGAGTTGTTTATCTTTTGCTCGTGGATTCAAGTGTTTTGCTCGTGGATTTGAGTGGTTTTCTATCTGAAGGTATCCTTTAGTGTTCGTTGCGTTAGAACGATCTCTGGCTGGCGTTGTCACTTCTTCTTGCCTGCGTTAAGTGGTATCAGAACTTCGGCTACTTTCTAGTAAT
Source organism: Agave tequilana (assembly GCA_038442645.1). Lineage (NCBI taxonomy): Eukaryota > Viridiplantae > Streptophyta > Magnoliopsida > Asparagales > Asparagaceae > Agave > Agave tequilana. The sequence goes on along the minus strand of JAVJIF010017706.1, from coordinate 2,864 downwards.
TGCAGGAGACGGTGGTGGATTATAAGGTCTTTTCACAAAGTTGGGCACTGTTGAAGGGAAGATCAACGCTCTTAAGTTAACCTTGGACGTTGTGGTCCAAGAGCTCAAGAGATTGTTCCTCAAGATCGATGATCAAAGTCTGGCCGATGATACGTACCGAAGCGGACGTGATCGTTCATCAACTAATCTTCCTCCACCAACTCCACCCTTAATTCTACCACCACATCAACCACCTCCAGTACAACCATCTCCTTATCATCACCACCAATCAGTCACCTCCATTACAACCACCACCACCTTATCAACCACCCCCACATCATCCACCACCAAGGTATCATCTATAACGTTCCCAATTTGATGATTCTCTGACAAAGATGTATTGGGCAATCCCATCTATCAATACGATGACTTTAAAGATGAATATGGAGATGAAGGGATGGCCTATGGAAGCGGTGATGATTCGCTAATCCTAATTCAACAGGAGAGGCGAATTTTCTACCTCTAACAGGGGAGTTAGGTTTTCTTATCCTAATCATGGAAGCGAAGGAGGGTATCCAAATCCTAATAAGTATAGGATGAAAGTTTAGATTTCTTCTTTTAGTGAGAACTCTGATATTGAATCCTTCTTGGATTAGATTTATGAAGTAGAAGTATTTGACATGGTTTATGTTCCCATGGAGAAGCAAGTCAAGTTTATGACGTACAAGCTTAAGGGAGGAGTGAATACATGGTGAGATCAATTGCAAATCACAAGGAGACGCTAAGGCAAGTCACTCTTGATGACATGGAGGCGCATGAAGTAATTACTTCAAGGTAGATTTCTTCCACCCGACATCAACAAATCATTTTACATCAATTGAACATTGTCAGTAAGGTACAGGATTGTCACAACATATACGGAAGAATTTTATCGCCTAGCATCACGTTGCGATTTGGCTATGACGGAGGAGCAACAAGCGGCAATATTTAGTGGCTTAAGTACCCTTTTCAAAAACGCGTGATCCTTCACGATGCATTCTCTATTGATGAAGCCCATACTAAAGCATTGAAGGTCGAGAGATTACAAAGTAGAGCTTCACCTTTCAGGCATCCAGCGCTAATTGAGCAGTCAGCAAGGACGCAAGAGTTCAGCTGAGTTCCACAATGGTTGACTGACCGCCAGCTCCTTAGTCGACCGAACACCTCTGCACTAGCACCAGCAACAACAACCACCGTAGCTGCAAAGAGCAAGAGAATTCCTATTGCAAGCCTGGGGTTAGCAAGTATTATGGGTGTGGAGAGCCTGGGCACATGTCTAATGAATATCCTAAGAGAAGCAAATCGATATGACGGATTACAAAGATGACGGAGAGAAAGGGTCAAAATTGAGGAGCTAAATGATTCAGACTTTGTCGAAGAGCATGGAGACTCTGTAACTTGTGTTGTTCAAAGATTGCTATGCAATCAGAAGATCCTGACACTACGCAGCGACATCAAATATTCTATTCGAGGTGTTCGGTCAAGAGTAAAGTATGGAACTCATCAGTCATCATTGACAACGGAAGTTGGGATAGTATCATTTTTAGAGCACCATTGTGGAATATTGAAGTTAGAGACGGAACCACATTCTCGTCCTTACACCATTGGTTGGATCAAGAAGGGCCCTTCTATAAGGTAACAGATTTATGTCATGTTCCTATTTCATTGAAAAGTTTTATCAAATTTCGTTGCTTGTGATGTGGTTGATATAGACACATGTCATATTCTTTTAGGGAGACCATGGCAACATGATATTGATGCAACCCATAAAGGTAAAGAACATATCTATATGTTCAATTGAAAGGGAAAAAGAGTTGTCATGAGAGCAATTCCACCTGTTCCAAAGTCTGCAAAAAAAAAAAGAGCCAAAATTCATATTCATATGCAGTCGAGGCGAGTATTTAGTGGAATCGAAGAAACAAAGTAAAGATTTGTTTTTAGTAGTCAAAGAAGTTACCCCACCTGCTGAAATTCCTGAGAAGATGAGATGATTGTTGGAAGAGTTCAAAAGAGTTGTGCATGAAGAACTTTCGGAAAGATTACCATCCATGAAAGATATCCACATCATATTCCAAAGCAAGTCTACTTAATCTTCTACACTACGGATGATTCGAGTGGTCGTAGATTTAAGTACTTTTCCTACCAGAGATATCTTTTAGGGTTCGTGGGGCTAGAATGAAATCTAGCTGACGTTGTCGCTTCCTTATCTACGTCACCAACTTTAGACCGATGCAACAAACCTTTAATAAGATTGGCAGCTAACCCAGGGTGAAGTGGGTAAAGTTCACATGCAAACAGAAAATAATGTTTAGTTGTCCATGGTGTAATTGGGAAAACATATTGTCTTTGCCATTCGTGTTTTATAAGATCTGAGTATCACTCTTCACCGTTCCTTGTTTTCTTATTCTTGATATCTTATGGAAGTCTATGCAATGCTTGATTGATTATCCTATGATTTAATTGCAAGTGCATAATGTATTGTGTTCAGTACTCCAAATTGATGTAATGAATCTTTTTTTGAGTTTTCAATTTGAGGGGAAACAACATCTTCATTTGCGTTTTTTTGTCATTCCTTTGATATGTGTTTTTTCAAACATGGTAGAATTTTAAGTATTTATCTGCTCTTTTGCTTCAGAGAAAAACTGGTGGTTAGTTGTTTGGAGATCTGGAAGTATCATAATCCTGTATAGAGGGGGCAATACACAAATATCCTTACTTCAGAGATGGAGATCAAACTGAGTCTAACCTAGAGAATATATCTGAGGATCCTAGCATGATTGATGCAGAACAAGAGGGGAACACTTTGTCCATATCTACAGAAAATCCATCGGCTAAGTCACTCAATA
>JAVJIF010017705.1:0-75499 GCA_038442645.1 Agave tequilana | reverse complement strand
GCGCGCGCGGCAAGGCGCGGCAAAACAGAATTTGTTGGCTAACAACTTTCTGTTGGAGATTGGTTACGAGGTTGTTAGCCACGTGGCCTTCTAGAATCTTGGTTGTTGCGCGGATCTCTCTGGATCTTGAATTCAAATCTTGGCTTTATCTTGATCTTGGATTTAATCCCTTTAATTATTACTAATTAAAGTGATTATTGGCTTTCTCTCCATTAGAGTGTGTACCTGCAAATATTTAGAGAAGATGAGTAAAAATCATATATTTATTAACTAAATGCATGAGAATTATGTGGTAAAATATGCAACATTGGATACCAATCACACCTCCACACTTATTCTTTTGCTCGTCCCGAGCAAAACAAAGAAAAGAAAAACTACACTACCAGTTTATTACACCACTTTCGCAGGTGACGCGATTGCACTGAGCATGTGCAACAAGCCGTTAAACCTCTAGGTTACCCTAGAGGAGGAGTGTTGTCTCCTGAGGGTTTTCAGCGGATTACACCCACAAAATCCATAAAGAAAGAAGACAAATGTTAGTGTTTTGAAAACGCATTTTGAACAAGAGACATGTTTACGAACTATTTTTGCAAAAATATAAGTGATCCTAGGTCATAAGTCCACCTATAATCATTCTTCCTTAAACTTAGTCTCCATGCAAGATCTTGTTTTCAATTAAGGTAAGAATTCAAAATTGGATTGAATACTTTATCTTTCATAAAACCTAGATAATATGCACACCGTGCTCGTGAAGATTTCTGGGATTTCAACTCCAACCATCAAGCCATTTATTTATATATATATATATATTTTTTTTCTTTTATTTTTCTTCCCTTAATCTAGGCTTTCTAGTTTACCCTTGTAGCGAGCCTTTAACCGATGACTCCCAAACCAGACGGTCTTAGGGCACCAGATGAGAAAACATCCCTCGGGTTTAAGGTCTCGAGTAAAAAAGGCCACATAACTAAGGGGGATTATTTATTTCCTTTACCACCGTTAGGCGTGAATAATCATGCTTCTTGAGGCACAATTCTCCAGCTTAATAGGTGATGTTTTATTTATATATATATATTTTTTTTTCTTTTTTCTTTTTTTTTTATATATGTATGGCATTTTTGTCTTTGTCTCCATCCCAAGAAATGTGTAAGTGTAAAGTGCATATTATCTAAGGCAAAAAATTCAAGATAAAAATATCTCACCAATTTTTCTTACTTAGCCTATAATTTCAAGCAAGATCTATTATTTCAACTAGGTTTAAGATGTCATAATTAAGGCTTTCTTAATTTCTAAGATACATCTTAATTTTCTTAAAAATAGATCAAAACTTTGTCTCTTATTTCAAAAAGTTTTTTTTTTAATTTTTAGTTTTTCTAAAAGAAAAGGTAAAATCTAAAAAGAAAGTGGAAAATCTAGAAAAAAATAAATCTAAAAATAAATGGAAGACTTAAAAATGAAAATCCTAAAAAAATAAAAATCCTATAAAGAAAATAAAAAGTCCTATGTTAGTACATACCCCCCCATACCTATCTCATGCATTGTCCTCAATGTATGCAAGATAAAAATGATGCATGAAATAGGTAAGGTAAAAAGTCACTCCCTCCTCCTCTTTGGACCCGCAGTAGTACTGGGTCCTGCCGACTGTGTCCTCCTCAACCTCGCCTCAATGCCCTCTACCTAGAGGATTGCTCCTCTAACCTGGATGATTGTTCCTCCATCTTCTTCCTCAGCCTCACTTGACCCCTAAAAATCTTCTTCATGCCCTTCCAGATGGAAGACATGAAGGCATGTGTATCATGTGGGGGGTCCTGCCTCCAAAACTCAGTTTCATCCTCTGCATCAAAACTCTCCTCAGAGGAGGACTCTACCGGTACATCCTCGGGCTGGACAGTAGGTGTCCAGACCGCATGCAAACAACTATTGTACGAACTGGTAGGTCTCTCGGGTGCAACAAACACTCGGTCAAATGAATCAAATACATCAGCTGGTAGGAAAGTCCTACACAATCGTGTAATCAATATGGGATGAGAGTATTTGGCACCTCGTGTGCGTGAAGAGTTGGCTATCAGTGCATGAAAGATGACCTTATTCAAACAACCGAGTGTTGACGAGTCATTAAATCATGTATAATTTGCAACACTGGTCTGTTGAAAGAGGAGGTGTGGTCAAGCCCTAAAATGTTTCGTTGGATCCAACGTCCAACGCAGTGAATATTTCTAAATGTCGTGCTGGCTTTGAGCCCACGATCCTGCTCAGTACAACGAGCCCCCATAATAGTCATATATTCAATCAACGGGAGAGGCTCGCTATGTTGTGTGATGGATGGGACAGAGGTGATTTCCTCAAGAAGAGGAAGCGTGACAAGTAGGTCTCCTGTGGGCATGTGTACAGTGAACTGGTACATGTGTGGATCAATCGATGCTTGGTCAAGATGCGTGTAAAACATTGTCACCAGTTCGGGACAATAAAATGCATCGGTCTCAGTGTTGTCGTACACTAGTGAATACCAATTCCTTACCCTAATTCTCTCTAAAAATACATGCCCATAACCATTCACATCACATAAAATCCGCCCAAAGTCTTTAACAACAAAAATTGCAGGTGCCATAATATGAATTTAAGATCAAAGCGGTAAAAAGAAGAGATTTAGAATTCGAACCACCCCCGGAATTCGTGGGGGGAAGAAATTTGATCTCTGCAGTGGGTACAGAAGAATCTGATGAAGTTGCTGGCACCCGATCTGCTAGCTGTGCTTCAGATCGACTGGTGAGGAATTTTTCAGCACGCAGGAATCTCCAACTTTGCCGCGGAATCTCGGCAGAAGCCGCGGGTTTGCGGCAGATCAAAGAGATCTGGAGGAAGGGAAAAAGTTTAGTGGCGGCGCTTTAGGAGAGAGTTGCAGATCTGAAGATATTTTCGCTGGTGAGGGTGGAAGTGTGTGGAAGAGGGGCTATTTATAGGAGGGAAAGAACTTTAGAATCCCACTTCTATCCCTAGGTTAAAAACGAATTTACCCTAGGGATTTGGAAGTTCTGAAAATAACTTTGACCCTAGGGACTTGGAATATGAAGAAACCTAGGAATTTAGAAAGATTTTGAATTTGGAAAGTGTGGAAACTCCTTTAAGCATAAAAATCCCTCCTCATTTTTTTATTTTTTTATTTTTAATTATTAATTTCTAAAAGAAGTGTAAAAGAAAGAAAATCTAAAAACTCTAAGTTAGTAAGGAAGGAGAAAAATTACCATAAGGTGGTGGTTCCGGTGGTGGTCGGATTGGTCCACGAAACATAGCCCAATCAATTTTACGTTGGTTTTCAGGAACCCACCAAAAATATCATGAATATGACCCACTAAAAAGATAAATCCTTGAAAGATTTTTATTAAGTACATGACCCCATCTAATTTCCATTTTTTCCAAATAATTTCGGAGTCAAATTTATCAAAGCCCTTGTCCCAAAATGATGTATGAAATGACAGAACAGTTGACTTGGACTCAGAAAAAACTGACTCAGGAAGGTGACTGAAATCAAGTAAAGGTTCAGGAGTCATAGTGAATTCTGGAATTGGGTCCAAGTCAAGAAATGAAAATTCAAGTCCACATGTATTGTCCAACAATGGAATGTGACTATCAAAAATTGGTGATTCAAGTTCAGGAGGGATAGGAATCAAAGCTGACTCTAAAATGTTGCTCAAATTGGGTAACATAACAGGAGTCAATAATGATTTAAGAATTTGAATTAGATCACAAGTTGAGAGTCAAAGTCACATTCCATATTGAGTTCAATTCCACAAAAATGAGAACTTGCTAATTTATCAATAGGATTTTCAAAAAGGTATAATTGGTCAAGTTCGACATGATCCTTAAAGATGGGTGATTCAACTTCATTGTGAATTGGGAAAGGATCCAATGTCGACTCCGGAAAAAGATTGAAATCAGGTAAAGATACCGGAGTCATTATTGAATCAGAAAGAAGGATCGAATCACTAAGTTGGGGTTCAAGATCATATTCCTCATGGAGTTCAATGCCAAGAAAATGTGAACTGGCCAATTCATCAATGGGACTTTCAAAAGTATGGAATTGGTCAAGTTCAGTATGATCATCAAAGGTTGGTGATTCAATTTCAAAATGGACTGGCACTGGATCCAATACTAACTCGGGAAATGAAGTGAAATCATGTGAAGACACCGGAGTCATAATTGAATCAGGAAGGAAAATTGAATCATCAAGTGGAAGTTCAGGATCATGTTCATGTTCAAGTTCAATTTCAGTAAAAGGAAAACTTGCCAAAATGTCAATGGGATCTGAAGTTTGGACAAGTTCAGGTGGACAAGCTGAAATTGAATCTTGATTTCCAAGGCTACATGACTCTTTGGCTTGGACAGGATGGTTAGTGACATTAGAAACAGGATGAGAATGAAGAGTTTTGATCATCAAATCTATGTCACGATTTCTAGCATTTTGAGCATGAGTCATGTCTTCAAGCATCTTTCCATAATTGATGATTTCATTGTTTTGATGAAAAGATGAAGTGTTGTCTTGGAAGTGATGGTAAAATTGTGAGTCCGTCAGATTTGGTGAGTGTTGTTTGGACTCAAGCAAGAATTCCTTACTCGTTCCCCAAGCAGATGGTTGTTCATTATAATAAGGTGGAACTGAGTAAGACTCTTGAGAATACTGTGGAATTAGAGGGGCAAATGTTTCTTGAAGTTGTTGCTCGACCCTCTGTAAATTGGCTTCTATACTCCTGAGTAACTCAGATTTTTCTTCAATTGGTGGTTCAGAAAAAGGAGTATATGAAGCGGAATCGGGAAATGAATACTGTGGACAAGGTGAATATGGTGGACAAGGAGGTTGATAATTAAACTTGGGGGACTGGAATCCCCAATTACTCGGTGAAGAGTTGAAATTATTACAGAAATCATAGTTATTAGATGGGGGATATGGGTCATATTGATTCGGATAAGGCCAACCCGGTGTATGTGGTTGGTGCATATTATAAAACACCGGGTTGGAATTATTCGAATATGGTGTGAAATATGGATTATTATTAGAATGGAAAGAATTGTTGAATGCCATATCAAACAAAAAATCACAATCAAAAAAGAAAAATCAAACAACAAACAAAAAGAAAAGAAAAAAAAATCAAAACCAAGCCAAAAGAATGGTTGACCTAGACCTAAACGACTCCTAACTGATTAGATCGTCCACGGGAGGTTTAGTGTAGACGTAGACCACAAGCTAATCAGCCAGGGAAGGGCAAGGTTGGTGGGAGGTTTTCCGTCATAGACGTTCCTTAATTAAGTAACCAGCAACCTTCGGGCTTTCGGCCCTCAATCCCTTTCCTAGACACTGATTTTGCAAGAGTCTATTTCCAACACTTTTCCCCTTAGGATAATCTCCTAGATGAGTCTGAGATATCCCTAGGGCCAACGTCTACTTTTTTATTAAATTAGGCTTGGGTTAGTGAGTGCTGGGATGGTGATTTTTGGGCTAAGGAAAGGGTAATGAAATCCCCCACCTTATCTTATTTATGGGTTATGCCCTTAAAAATGAATTGTGCAAGTGTACAAAAATATATAACTAGAATTCACTCAAAGCATGAAAATCAAGCAAGAGATGATTCCTAGTTTACATGCAATGCGAAACGTACCTTGCCTCCAGCACTCTTCAACAGTAAAAGTAAAGAAATTGAAAGACACGTGCCTAGAAATGCAAATGTCTAAACAATTTTTTTAACTTTTCAAACAATTTTTTACTGTTGATTAAATTAGCAGGTATATGGTGAAAAATACAGGAATTCGAGTATAGCAGCAGATGTATTTTGCAGAATCAGAGCCCCTGCAGAAAATTTGTGAGTAGTCAACTCAGTTCTGCCGCAGAACCGCGGCAAAAATCTGGATTCCGCGGCAAAACTGAGGGATCCTGGTCTCTGCTTTCTAGAGCAGAGGCCCAGGTCCACTTATGTGTTACTGCAATGCAAATTTTCCTGTTTTCTTCTACTAATTGCTCCCACTAATCCCTAACTTCTTGAAGATGTGCCTCACGATGGATCATAGGCAAGCTTACCCCTGATGCAATGGAACTATTCACGTGAAAATCGAGTGAAAGTTCTTCCTATAACTTTGCTTTACACGGCAAAAACTCGGACATTCCCATATCAAGATCCATTAGAAGGCAAGAATACGGGAAGACACGAGTGCACTAATGGTATCGGCAAAGTTAAAAGGAAAGTCTCTAACTTACAACAACAAGCAAAGTACAAAACTTATAGATCATCAAAACTATTTAGTATGAAATATAAGAAGGTAAATACTTGTAGGTAAGTTAGAATTAGAATCCTCGCCTTAAGATGTCATAGCTCTCGTTTGCACAAGGCTTGTTGACACTATTGACTCATGCGGGTTATCGATTAAGCAGTTAAAGATTAGGGGGTTAGTAGTTAGTTAGCCATGCTATGGAGGAGTTAGTTACACATGGTAAAGAAAAGAACAACAAAAGAAAAGAGATAAAGCGAAGGAGTTACACTAAAACAAGAATGTAAAAGCAAATGCAAAGACAAGTAAATGGAAAGAAGGAAGAGAAGTAGTACTTGTATTTATCTTGTCACCCTTCCAAATACAACTCCTTACAAACTCTCTCTCTTTCACTTTAATGGCTAAATCCTAAACCTAGAACTTAGAAAAAGAAGAACAACACAACTAAACCTAAAAAAAAAACTACAAATTTCTCTCTAACTCTCTGGATCTCCCAACTGAAGAACCCTCCTGGGCTTTTATAGGCATCAGGAATGGGGGGGCCAGGGGACAAACACTGGCCCAAAACGCGGCGCGCCGCGCGGCCACATGGCTGCGGAAACGCGGCATTTGCCGCGTTTCCGCGGCAGTACTTTGGCGGCGCGCGCAGCGCTGCCTGCTGCGCGCCGCCTGGTTGTCCCCCACCACGCACCGCCTGGTTGTCCCCCGCCGCGCGCCAACATGGCCGCGGAAACGCGGCATTTGCCGCGTTTCCGCGGCAATGCTTTTATGGCGCGCGCAGCGCTGCCTGCTGCGCGCCGCCTGGTTGTCCCCCTGTCGGCTGGATCTCTTGGTTTCTGGTTTGGCCACGTTTTCGCGGCAAAATGCCGCGTTTCCGCGGCTTTCCTTGGGCGGCACGTGCGGCGCCGCCTGCTGCGTGTTGCGCTGTTGTCTCCCTGTTGGCTAACGGTCCTGATTTTGACAGAGTCAGCCCTCTAGGTCAATAGCTACCTTTTAAGCCTTTTAATCACCAAATAATGGTGATTTAGACCTTCTTCTTCATTTACCCACCATGGACCTAGAATCAAGCAAGCAAGGATTTATTAGTGGAATTTTACATGAAATAAATATGAGAATGTGATAAAAATTATGCAAAATTAGAGACTAATCAATTGTGAAGAAGAAAATTGATTGTTTAGGCTCCACTTTGAGCCAATGTGCTATTAATCACTCTAAATTGGAATTTATGTTTCGCAAGAAATAAATTCCACACATGCATCCACATACCCCATGGCATACATCACATGCACACCATGCTCATGCTTATCACTCTCACGTCTATGCTAGAGTGTAGACATGTACACATTGTGGCTGCAAAGGCCATCTTGCAAGATTTTATTTTGCTAGACTAAATTATTTAAATTTTGCAAATAAAAATGTTTGGGTTTCAATTGTTTTTAACCCCGTGGACCCAAAAAGATATGCGTACCAAAATTTCCACCACTTGTTTATAATGTAGATGTGGGTACTCACAAAATGTGAGAGGATTGGTGCCTTGATAGTAAATGCAATTGGAGCTTGACGAACACATCATAGATGCATCGGTATCAAGAAGTTTTGGTGGAGGACCACTTTATGTTTTAGAGAGGTGAAATGGCTACATTGATTTTAGTAACCATTTTATACTCCACCTTTTAAAATGCTTTTAATGCTTATATGCTAGTGTAAGAACCTAGATACTCAATCGTATATTGTTTTGAGCTTAATGTTGAGTTGCTTGGTTGCATGTTATGCATATATCTTTAAAAAACTTTACTCATATTTTCAAATAGATTTATATGCCTATTTTTATTGATTCATGTTTTTATATGCTTTAATTAAAGCATATATTGTTTTGTATGTCGATATCATATTCATATGAATATTCTATTAAAACTTGTGTTATACATGTATAATTTTTGAGATATATGCTTTACATGCTCTATTTCTTTTATGTACTCAATTTTTTATTTGATTGTACATTGTATGTCCTAGTTTTGATGATTCATGCATAAGCTATATGTTATGCCATTTTTTAAAAAAAGGGATTTCATTTTTTCAATTGAGCTCATTGACTTATCTCCATGCATATGTTGATTACGTGACTCTAGTATGTTGGCCCAAAGGCCTTCCACCCTAGTTTTGATGATGATTAACTCATGTAGTTATGTTTACTAATTATCATGTGATTTTAGTTACAGATCATTGATCAAGATATTAGTTGGTGATTGCTTCAAAAAGAGAAGTTTGGAAGCCGTCACATGGTGATTCCCGTGCCCGAGCATCAAGATCATACCTTTGCACTCGGTGGATCACGTTTGGGATCGAGTCGACTTGAAGATGAAGATCGTCAAGAAGACTTAGGTATCCTAGTGTTTAGTGTGTTTAGATCCATTTGTAAAGCTTAGTATAGTTGATATGCTCAAGTGCACAACACACACAAGTTTTATGTTTGGATATTGGTTTTTCGGTTTTTAGTTTAACCGATATGTGTTTTCATGAATAGTTGATCAAAATAAGTTTACATGGTTTATATGTATAATAGATGTATTCTAACTATACATACATGCTTACTTAACTTATACAAACTTATTTTGACTTTCCTATTCATGTATTGAAAAATCAAGTTTAATAAAAATACAAGTTTTGGTTTTTGGTAAAAATGATAAGACACAAAAATAGTTCATATTGATTGATATTTGAGCCAAACTTTTTATCACATGTTTATATATCAATGCAAAATGATAAAACTATTTTGGGTATTTTTACAATACTTAAAAAGATTTTCTAAAATATTTTAACTTATGTTTTTCTGCCCTGTACTGTGACTAACAGGCCAGGTCGGTCGACCGCATGGGTCGACCGCACCAAGGGCCGGTCGACCCGTGAGGTCGACCGACGTGCACAGAGCCGTGCACGTCTGGCAGACACAAGGGCGGTCGACCCGGACGGTCGACCGTAACTGAGAGCAGTGCTATCTGTTTATTTGGGTCGACCGGGCGGTCGACCGGGTTTGCCCATCGGTCATTTTTTTGACCGTTAGCGGTCGACCGGGCGGCCGACCGCCAAGCCTGTCAGACTGCCACATCAGCCTAACGGCTAGTTTTGTTTTGGGGCTATAAATACCCCAACTCTTGGGCTGTTTTGATAAGATTTTCAAGAAGAAAAATTTCAGTGTTTCTCTAGTGTTTAATCAAGTTTTCAAAATAGTTTTTGTGCTAAAAAGATTTCATCTTTATTGTTTTGGGTTTTTAGAAAATCAAAGAGAACTAGGTTTTTGGGATATTATATTAGTTTTCATTTTCTATCATTTACAAGAGATTTCCCAAGTAGTTTTTCTTTGTTGCTTGTTTCAAAAAACACCTTGATTCCACACTTGAGCTATCATCTATCCTAATCTATTAGGATCTTTTGTTTTGTGGCAAAAGAGAAAAGAAAGAGAGATTGTTTGTGGTTGAAAGATACCACCAAGTTGTAAACCCTTTTCATTGTTGGGTGCTCCCTCTTTGGTAGAGGTTGAGGTTTGGTTTGCTCCCTCTAGTGAGAGGTGGAGTTGGTGTTTGTAACCCTCTTCGGTAGAGGTGTTGTTGTTGTTTGGCTAAGGGCCTACCCCTCTTATGTGAGGTAGTGTTTGTATTGAGAGAGGAGTTCGGTACTCCTAGTGTTGTAACAAATCCTCTTCGGTAGAGGTTCACTCGGTGGGAGATAGTGGATTGGAAATCCTACACGGTGGTGTAGGCGGGGATGTAGAGCTAGGTGCTCGAACCTCGAAACATATCTTTGCCTTTGCGTTTGATCCATTGTCTCTCAACTCTCTCTCTCTTTTATTTGTGCAAAGCATCATTCATTATTCATATCATACATTGCTTGCATTGTGCCTTGCATATTTCATATTACTATATCTTGTATATGCTTGGTTGTTTGTGTGTGCCTCACTTATACTTAACCACAAGAGCTTCACATAGCACCTCAACCCATTCAAGGGGAATCAAGAGGAGTTAGTCCAGAGCCCTTCACGAGGAATTCGGCTACACTTGTTGGTTGTATTAAGTGTGATTGCAAAATTTGCATTAGCTTCCGCATTTAGCGCATTTAGTTTCTAGATTAGTAAGTACACCTATTCACCCCCCCTCTAGGTGTGCTTTTCAATTGGTATCAGAACCAAGTGCTTTGATTTTGGGTCTAACAACCTAGAGTTAAAGATCCTCATTTTAGGCTAATCTTGTTTGCATTTGCTTGTTTGCACACATATAGTTTACCATGGCCTTCATGACCCCACCTATGTTTTACCCTTCCAACATCATTGTTTGGAAGATTAGGATGACCGTTTATTTACAAACCCTAGGACATAAGGTTTACCTTGCCATTACCAAGGAATCCTATCTTAGTGATAGCAAGCATATAGGGGCCAATGCACAAGCCCTTGAGGCCATTAGAAGCACATTATCTAAAGATTATCTTATGAGTTTTCTAACCTTGATTCCGCTTTTGCAGTGTGGAACAAGTTGACAACAACCACCACCTCCAAGCTTCAAACGCCTATCCAACAAGAAGAGGAATCTAGTAGAGATGAATCCGAGCCACAACAATGCTATATGGTCCAAGGGAATGACTCCCTTGAGGTACTTTCAGAATCTCAACTAGATAGTAATGATTGTGCTAGTTCTTCAAATGATTTTGTTGATCCCCATGCTTTAAATGAAGAACTATCTATTGTTTGTGAAAAGCTAATAGAAAAATATAATGCTTTGAAAAAGAAAAGTCTAAGCATTAATAATGATAATAAAAATTTGATTTCTAGACTTAACAATGTTTTGCAAGAGAAAGAGGAGATTTCTAATGAGAGGGATTCATTAAAATCTCAACTTGATCTTGTCCTAAAAGAAAATGAGTTTTTGAAAAATAAAAATAATTGTGATGATGTGTTGAAGAAAAATGAGTTTTTATCTTCAAAAGTTGATTTTGTTTTAAAAGAAAATAATTCTTTAAAAAGAGAAATTGATTTTATTTCAAAAGAATTAGAAATTTGTTTAAATAAAAATAAATCTTTGAAAAATGATATTGTTTCTCATGTTTTCCATGCTAGGGTAGCTTCACCTAGATCACCCCTTGCATGCACTTCTTCTTTTAAGATTAATGATGATATTTGTTTGTTGAAGAAGAAAGTGGATTGTTTGGGCTCCACTATGAGCCAATGTGCCATGAACCACTCACGTTTGGAAACCTTGATTCGAAAGAAATAAGTTCCATCCTTTATGCATGCACACCCTCCACGGCATACACATGCTCCACACGGACACACCCATCACAAGTATGCTCATGTGTACACTTGTACACATTGTGGACGTATGGGCCACCTTGCTAAATTTTGTTATGATAGATTACATGTTTCAAATTTAGCAAAGAAGTTTGTTTGGGTTAGAGACGGTACTAACCCCCATGGACCCAATAAGATATGGGTACTAAAGACCACCCCTCCTATTTTTGATGTAGGTGTGGGCTCTCACATGACGTGAGAGTTGCCGTACCTTGGAGTGGATGCGTTCCGAGCTTCATGGAAATCAATTAGATGCATCACTTTCAAGGGAAGGTTTGGTGGAGACGACCACCATGTTTTGGAGACAAGGGAAGTTGCCTTCTAGGTTTTGGTAACGATTCCTAACTCCTATTTATTGTTTATATGCTTTTAATATTCATTGTTTATAGCATGTTTCATTGTTTAGTGATTAGTATGAAAATGCCATGTTAATTAGATTCTTGACATACATGTATAGTATTTGAGATACCCATGTTTAATATGGATTATTATTTTATGTTCTCGTATTTGATTAGCTATCATGTACATCATAAATCTAATAACATGTGGATATTCATAATAATCATGTTTATTTTCATCATGTTGATTTTTATCGTGTTTTTATGCTTCATGTGTTGATTACATGTTTGAATGTTAGTTTTCATTAAGACTAGGTGTATATTTGTGCATATAGCGGGCCACAAATAAATCTATATATGTTTGGGCTTGATTGCTTATTTGAACCCATTAGATGTGCTAGTATAGTCTAGTTTTGATGATTCATACATTTTAAACTTGTATTCCTATTTTTGGATTTGTTTTATGTGTATGAGTTTTTCATTTCATGTATATGTTTATTTTGCCAAGCTTTAAGATATATATGTATACCCTTTGAGTCATTTGCCTTTCATGCAAATCTATATATATGGACTCAATTGTGTTTAGGAATATGTATGTATACTTATTGTGTTGACAATTCATACATATACCTTGAAATGAAATTTTTTTAATGAAAATTTAGTTTTTCATGTTTCCATGTGTTTATGTTTAACTTCATGTATATGTCTATTTTATCCAAATTATTGTTATACATATACATCCTTTTGAGCCACGTGCCTTCATGCATATATCTTTGTGGACTCGTTGTGTTTGGATATGTATGTACACCTTAATTTGTATAGGACATACATATACCTTGAAGATTAAATAGTTTTGATGATTTTCGTGTTTTATTGTTTCAAGGAATTTTGAGCTTAATTGGAAATTTCATAATGCCATGTCTCACATTACTTGTACACTCACCATTTTTTAAAATATTTCTCATGAGTATGTTTTCATGAGCATGTATAGACTTTAATGAATATTGAGTGTTTTAAGTGCTATGTGATTTACATGTGTTTTATGAAAATTATTTTTAGTTTATTCCTTGCTTGAAGGATTTCGTACTAGTTAATAAAATTTTTTTCCATAACTAGCTCGTATTCTTCACTCTGGTAGAGTTTTTCAAACGCACTCTATTTTTAAATCTATTTTTGAAAACCCCTACCTTCCATGGGAGGATGGATGGGAGATCATGTTCATGTATGCTTTAAAATGAAAATCATTTAAACTTGAACCATGATTGGGAGGCTAGGTAATATGAGATATACATTTGATATTATTGTTATTTCAATTGGTATCATTGAATTCTTTCAATTGGTATCAATCTTGACATTTCTTATATACTCATATATGTTTGTATGTATGTATGATTTCAATTCAAAGAATATCAATTTCAATTGGTATCTATTTTTCATACATATATATATTTGTATTTATGCTAAGCTTGAGCTTCAATTTTGTTTCAATTGATTACTTTTAAATTGGTATCAAGCCTACGTATTGTTTTAGTTTGTATTTCATAAAGGGGGAGAAAATTTGATTTTGTCTTTCAATTAGTACTTGTACTCCCATACTTTATGATTGAAAATTCAAATTTGGTATCATATGTTCAAAATGAAAATATTTACAATTGGTATCAAAATTTTTGGTTTAGACATTCAAATTTATTATGTTTAATTTCAATTGGTATCAAGATTTTTCATGTGTTTTTACATAAAATTGGTATCAATATTTTTTTTGTTTGTTTCCTTTCAATTGGTATCAAGATGCTATTCTTTGACATATTTTCAATTGGCACCTTAATTGATTGTCACCCCTAATTGACTTTGTTTTTGTTTTAGACAAAAAGGGGGAGAATATTGTTTTTCTTGTTTTCAACCTTTTATTTCGAACAAAAAGGGGGAGAAAGATTTGTTAATTTGGTTTGTGTTTTACCCCTCATCGAAGGTTGTTTCTTTATATTAAAAAGAGGAGAAGATTTTGTTTTGTTTGGTTTTTACCCCTTTGTTGATGATTGACAAAAAGGGGGAGAAGTATTTTGGTTTATATATGCATGTTTATGTTTTTGCATATATTAAGTTTTGCTTAGTTTAATTTTAATTGGTTTCTAGAGCATGTTTTGTTTTTAAACATTTCATTGGTATCTAGAACCTTTTTATTGTTTATGCATATCTATGTATGCATTCATGTTTAAGATCTTTCATTGCATATCTTATGTTTATTTGGTTATGCATGAGTTAAGGGGGAGCTTCTTTGAAGCTTAACTTTAATCCATGCATATATAACTCCATGAGTTTTGTCATCATCAAAAAGGGGGAGATTGTTGGCCCAAAGGCCTTCCACCCTACTTTTGATGATGATTGACTCATGTAGTTATGTTTACTAATTATCTTGTGATTTTAGTTACAGATCATTGATCAAGATATTAGTTGGTGATTACTTCAAAAAGAGGAGTTTGGAAGCCGTCACATGGTGATTCCCGTGCCCGAGCATCAAGATCATACCTTTGCACTCGGTGGATCACGTTTGGGATCGAGTCGACTTGAAGATGAAGATCGTCAAGAAGACTTAGGGATCCTAGTGTTTAGTGTGTTTAGATCCATTTGTAAAGCTTAGTATAGTTGATATGCTCAAGTGCACAACACACACAAGTTTTATGTTTGGATATTGGTTTTTCGGTTTTTTAGTTTAACCGATATGTGTTTTCATGAATAGTTGATCAAATAAGTTTACATGGTTTATATGTATAATAGATGTATTCTAACTATACATACATGCTTACTTGACTTATACAAACTTATTTTGACTTTCCTATTCATGTATTGAAAAATCAAGTTTGATAAAAATACAAGTTTTGGTTTTTGGTAAAAATGATAAGACACAAAAATAGTTCATATTGATTGATATTTGAGCCAAACTTTTTATCACATGTTTATATATCAATGCAAAATGATAAAACTATTTTTGGGTATTTTTACAAGACTTAAAAGATTTTCTAAAATATTTTAACTTATGTTTTTCTGCCCTGTACTGTGACTGACAGGCCAGGTCAGTCGACCGCATGGGTCGACCGCACCAAGGGCCGGTCGACCCGTGAGGTCGACCGACGTGCACAGAGCCATGCACGTCTGGCAGACACAAGGGCGGTCGACCCGGACGGTCGACCGTAACTGAGAGCAGTGCTCTCTGTTTATTTGGGTCGATCGGGCGGTCGACCGGGTTTGCCCAACGGTCATATTTTTGACCGTTGGTGGTCGACCGGGCGGCCGACCGCCAAGCCTGTCAGGCTGCCACATCAGCCTAACGGCTAGTTTTGTTTTGGGGCTATAAATACCCCAACTCTTAGGCTGTTTTGATAAGATTTTCAAGAAGAAAAATTTCAGTGTTTCTCTAGTATTTAAACAAGTTTTCAAAATAGTTTTTGTGCTAAAAGGATTTCATCTTTATTGTTTTGGGTTTTTGGAAAATCAAAGAGAACTAGGTTTTTGGGATATTATATTGGTTTTCATTTTCTATCATTTACAAGAGATTTCTCAAGTAGTTTTTCTTTGTTGCTTGTTTCCAAAAACACCTTGATTCCACACTTGAGCTATCATCTATCCTAATCTATTAGGATCTTTTGTTTTGTGGAAAAAGAGAAAATAAAGAGAGATTGTTTGTGGTTGAAAGATACCACCAAGTTGTAAACCTTTTCATTGTTGGGTGCTTCCCCTTTGGTAGAGGTTGAGGTTTGGTTTGCTCCCTCTAGTGAGAGATGGAGTTGGTGTTTGTAACCCTCTTCGGTAGAGGTGTTGTTGTTGTTTGGCTAAGAGCCTACCCCTCTTGTGTGAGGTGGTGTTTGTATTGAGAGAGGAGTTCGGTACTCCTAGTATTGTAACAAATCCTCTTCGGTAGAGGTTCCCTCGGTGAGAGATAGTGGATTGGAAATCCTACACGGTGGTGTAGGCGGGGATGTAGAGCTAGGTGCTCGAACCTCGAAACATATCTTTGCCTTTGCGTTTGATCCATTGTCTCTCAACTCTCTCTCTCTCTTTTATTTGTGTAAAGCATCATTCATTATTTATATCATACATTGCTTGCATTGTGCCTTGCATATTTCATATTACTATATCTTGTATATGCTTGGTTGTTTGTGTGTGCCTCACTTATACTTAACCACAAGAGCTTCACATAGCACCTCAACCCATTCAAGGGGAATCAAGAGGAGTTAGTCCAGAGCCCTTCACGGGGAATTCGACTACACTTGTTGGTTGTATTAAGTGTGATTGCAAAATTTGCATTAGCTTCCGCATTTAGCGCATTTAGTTTCTAGATTAGTAAGTACACCTATTCACCCCCCCTCTAGGTGTGCTTTTCATAGTACACTCACTTTTATGTTTACTCATGTATTATTTTCTTGAGAATATATGAGCTTTATGGATTTTGAGTTTCAACTCCTGTATAATTTACATGCTTCATGGGATATATGATTTAGTTTCATATTTTGAAGAACCTTTAACTAGTTTTTCAAAAACTATTTTAAACTAGTTTCATATTTTGTAATTGGTAGAGTTTTCAACCTATGTTAAAATTATTTTCAAAACCTTATTTTTTAAATTTCTATCCTTCAAGGGCAGTTGGTTAGGTGACCATGCCTTGTGTACCTTATTGAATATCTTTTTAAACATGTTCATGATAAGGGTGGATTGTTATGAGTTATACACATGATTCTTCATGTTATTTCACTTTTGTCTACTCATACTTGTTTTCTACATATGTATGCTTCAAATTTCAAGTGGTATTTTCATACACACATATATATGATTTAATTCTAAATGTTAATTGGTATTTTTACAAGCTTATGCATGTATTTTGTGATCATTTCAAAAAGAGAGAAAAAGTTCTTTAAAACTTAAAATAATTTCTTAATATTTATGTTTATTTACAAGTGGTAATGATATCAAAATTTATTTTGCCAACTACAAATGATATCAAAATATATTTTCTTGATTATAAGTAGTTTCAACATTTGTTTTAATTAGTATCAAAAATTTGTTTTAATCAATTTTCAAAATTTATTTGAAATGTATTGCCTATATGCATGGAGAGATTAATATCTCCTCTATGTATAGATTCATGTTGAGTGTATTTTATACATTGAGGAGCTTGACCTCTCTTCTTTATATGATACACGTGTGTCGGGAAAATTTAATATCTCCGTCTATACATTATATATTATGCTTATATGGGTTTGGGTTTAGTCATCCCTTCTCCATGTAATACATGTATGCAGGAGGAGTTAACTTAATGTCTCTCCTCTTCATGAATGTATATCACATATATATTTATCTTGTTTGCTTTCCTTCACCACTTTGTTGATGAGTTGACAAAAAGGGGGAGAAGAATTGAGAGGAGTTTATATATGCATGTTTAATATCATGTTTAATATTATTGTTTATGCATGTATGTTTGTGTTCAGTTATATGCTTCATTGAATTTTTTATTGTTTTTGCTATGCACGAGTTAAGATGGGAGCTTCTATGAAGTTTATCTTTAATCCATGCATATATAACTTTATGAGTTTTGTCATCATCAAAAAGAGGTAGATTGTTGGCCCAAAGGCCCATTACTCTAGTTTTGATGATGATTAACTCATGTAGTTATATTACTAATGATCTTGTGTTTAATAACTTTCAGATATTTTACCAAGATTTTAGTCGGTGTGTAGCCTCAACAAAAAAAATTCAAAGTCAAGTTTTGAGGCTAACACGTGTTGATTCAAGAGCTCGCGCTTCAAGTATTCAAAAAGGAGTCTAACTCATGGATCAAGTTTTGACTAAGTCAAGATGGAGAAGAAGATTTTTAAGAGAAGATTTTAAGACTTGAGTCCTAATTTGTAAGTTTAAGATTATGTTAAAATATAACGGATAGATTAGTTGTGGATTGCTCAAGCTTATATACACACACAGAGAATATTTCTTATCATTTATGATTAAGTTTTGAGAAAATATAGTTTTCATTTTGAGCTTCAAAGAACATACTTTTCGGTTTCATAAATAGATTTCATCTAAACAAGTTTACATGATTTGTATGTGTATTGAATTTCATCCATATACATTGTTGGTTCTTACATGTTTTGAAAAACTTATTTTGATGTTTCTAGTTCATGGTTTCAAAGTTTTGTATTTATGAAAACTTATTTAGAGCTTATTATCAAAAACTAGTATATTTCATATTCTATGTGAATTAGATTCTATCCATGCACACTATACTTCAAATGTCGACTAATATCTTGTTTTCGTATTTGTATAAGTTTCGTTTTTCAAGTTGATTTTTGAAAAAATACAGTTTTCAGTTTAAGCTTAAATTTTTATACCTCAAAAATAGCTCAAATTGTTTGTAATATGTGTTGATTTTTGTTCACACATATTTGTACTTCAAAGTGTTTCAATGAATTTATTTTTGTGGAGTTTATGGGATTTAAATAACATTTTTAGGGATTTACAAGTCCTAGTTTTCAATCCTTAAAACCCCATTTTTGGCTTCTAGCGGTCGACCGACCGGTCGACCGACGTGCACAAAATGTGAACGAGCCCATAGCTTTAGGGCCAGTTGACCGAGCGGTCGACCGATCCAAAGAGGCTGCTCTCTGGATCTGGCCCCGGTCGACCTAGCGGTTGACTACGTGCTCTATGGTTTTGGCCACGGTTGACCGCGCGGTCGACCGGTAGAGCATTGGCTTGGGTGCGATCGACCAGGCGGTCAACCATCAACCCCAACGGTCTGAAATATAACTGTTGACAGGTCGACCGGCCGGTCGACCGACAGGTCACTCTGCCCTGAAACGACTAGTTTTCTGATGGCCTTATAGAAGGGTCTTTTGGCCAGATTTTTAATAAGATTTTTTAGGCTATTTTCAAGAGCACTTCTACAGAGTTTTTTAGCAAGTTTTAGAGCTTCATTTTCATATCAAAATGAGATTTTATTAAGAGTATTTCTCTTGTATTTTCAAAAGGATTTCTTGAGTTTTTCTTCCACAAATCTATCTTGTTTTCTCACACAAGCTTGAGCTTTCTATTGCTATATTTATCCTCTAGGATCCTTATTGTGAGAATATTTATTGGTGATCAAGAGAAGAGAACACAAAGTGTTCCACCTCTTTGTATTGAGAAATTATAGAGGCTGTGGCCTCGACGAGCTTGCGGGTTCGCATGTGTTGTTCTTGCGAGAACAAGTGACCAACTTGCGGGTCCAAAAGTTCTTAAGAGAGCTCGTTGTAGGTGTTACGATACCGAGTGATCTTGGGGGATCGATTTTATTGGAAATCCTTCATGGTGGTGAAGGCAGGGACATAAAGCAAGTGTGCTCGAATCTCGAAACAATTCTCTCATGTTTGCGATTGCTTATCTATCTCTTACTTTTGTTTATATCTTGCATGATTTTATCATTCATATCTTTATATGCTTGATATACTAATGCTTAATTGAATATATGCTTGAGATTGTTTGCTCACACTAGTATTGAACTAAGAAAGCCATAGCGGTACCTCAACTCTTAATTTAGAGGAAATTTGAGGAGATAGTCCAGATCCCTTCACCAGGAATTCGGCTACACTCTTTGGATATACATCATGTGTAGTTTAAGTTTCCATAATTAGTTTTTAATTCCATATTGTTTTGTATTAGATTAGCTAGTCACCTATTCAATCCCTCCTTTAGGTGACCAACACTCTCCGGCTTTATTTTAATGATTACAAGACACATGTAGTTATAAGTGTCATGCCCCGCTTCGCAAAATACGCTGGAGCGGAGGTACGACGAGAGTCGACGACACATATACACAAGGAGAATACACCGCGTATACGCGCTAAGCCTTGTTCAACATGAATAAGCTATACTACTATAATGAATTACTATCACTGCAAATTATATATAAATATCCATAAATAATAATATATGAATAAAATAATGGTATAAATATTGAGTCTGATATGTAAAGAATCAAAGAAAGCGACAGGAATAAAAAGATGGAAAGAATACCAGTGGTCAACAGAGAGAAACTCGGGCTTCTCGTGATGCGTATAATCCTCATCAAACACCTGATCAATAGAATAAAATATCTTATAGATGGATATCCAAATCCAGGGTCATCAGAAAGTGACCTAATGAGTCTGTAAAATGAAGAAAGTATGCACGTGTTTAAATATGTGTAAATACTGAATAAAACTGACATGAATAAAATGTGAGTAGCAGATAACTAAAAATGTGAGTAGCAGATAACTAAATATATCAGGAATAAAGCTATAAATAAAAAGGCAACTCATCACTGCGAAATGAACTACTTTATCAAAGATGTGAAACCTTGCATATGTCTCTAGTCTGTTGATTATATTAACCTAAGAATGTAGTACTTAGTTATATCCCATACTACAAACTATTTTCCACAATTAAACAAAGTTATCATTGTTGTAACTACCTGCGAATGTAGTGCATATGTTTTGAAAGGGTATCATGCATACCCGGTACCATGGTCTAACATTCCTTTCACTGACCGAGGACAGACTGGCCCTAATCATTGAGACCATAGCCACACACAAAAGAAAAACTGGTGTGGCATCATAGTCCAGCCAAATCTCTAATAATTGACAACTGAATAGCTAGGTTGTCAGACTACCTTAGTTTCCCATAGTGGAACCCAAAATTCAGTTAAGTATCCTAAGTCCTTTCAAAATACACAACATGCATTACAGACAATTATCCCTTTTCCCCGGTTATAGTGTCTTTTATTAACATGCAATAATATAAGTTATTATTAAAGTGTAATAGTAATTGAATATTTTCAACAACTGCTGATGTGAATAATAGCTGATAACTGACAACTAAATAACCAATATTTGACAACTGATAACTGATAACTGATAACTGACATCTGATAGAGAATACTGGATATATAGAGTCACTAAAATAATGGTGTCACTAATAATTGAGATCAATCAATAACTGTTATAAAACTCTAAACTAAAGTCATTAATATTCATGAGATCACCATCACAATATACCCATATTCATAACTAAATAACTGCAATAACCAGAAACCAGTCATAAAGTAAATTGATAAATATCACCGAAATCAAACAAAATCAACAGATACTGAAGTCATAACTTTAAAGAGTGAAACATCCTCAAGCGATATGAAATTTAGAAATGTCTACATCTGAACTCAACACCAACAAACTCATCCATACCCAAGCAATATAATCAATAATAAATTCAGAAACTTTGCTTCTTATAATCAAAACCAACATCATATTACACATCGATATCAAAGGTAAAATATTCTCACACCTGATCATAATCCAACAAAATCAACCTCATCTAAATGCTGATCAAGATCCGATAAAAAGAATATAAATCCCAAATTAATTCCAACTCCAACTAAGTCCATTTCCTGATCAAAGCATAAGAAATTCATACTCTTAATAAAGTAACATCATATCTAATCCGTCCTCAATATCCAAATGAGTTCCCATCAAAATAATCACCAAACAATTGCCTGATAAATACTTCACATAAAATACACTATTTATCCACAAACACAAACTAGGCAAATCATAAGATCAAATCAAGTCACAGTCTAAGATATCCCACAACTAGTTCTGAATCTGAAATGGTAAACAATTACACATGAAACGATAAAGTAATAATATCCCAGTGATATAATATTGAATTCATTTACACTTAAATGTTAGATTACATCCGATCCATCATCTATAATACATCTAAATCATCTCTCGCAGAATATACTCTGATCGTGCTAATCTATTGCAATTTAGAAGTCTTACTAATGCATTAACATCGAAATCATGTAAAGACAACTCAATATTTCCTCGATCAAATTATTTAGTCATCAGAACCAGATTCTAAATCATAAACACTGTAACTATTTCTAAATACTAGAAATCAACTAACACTAATTGAACAATGTAACTAAAAACAAAATTAGATAAAAATATAACGGATTAAATACTTACATGAAATGATAAATTAAAATACATAAACTAATATAATAAATATAACACACATAACACACAAGTACACATTTACAGAGAGTGAAAGAGAGATATAATTTCACTCACACGCACACCCTAGATACACGTGCATACACACACGTGCACACAACACACACACGCACAACACAAACACATTTACACACAGAGAAAGATAGAGAAAGAAAAATAGAGAGAGATAGATACTGTAAGAGAGAGAACTTACTCATGCACTCATACACAGGGAGAGAGAGTGGCGGTCTGAGGGTAGTGAAGAAAGGTACGACAACGTTGAGGCTGTGTATGATGGAGGAAGTGCACAAGGAGACTGTCACACCCTGCTAACCAAAATACACGATTGCGGGTATGTGACGAGAGCCGACGACGTATTATTATTAGTACGCTAAGCCTCAATACAAGAAAGTTCAAAACACTAAAGTTATTATATATTCAGCTTTACTATAAAAGTACAAAATGTCACAAAAGTCTGCGTTATTACATTAAGGAAAATAAAGTACATAGAACATAAGATCCTCATAAATAAAATTAGATGAAACACTAGCCCTGAAGTTTGTCCACGTGCTCGAAGTACTCCTGATCCTAAGGTGCTTCTGAACATGGATCTGAGAAAGCAAACTCAGGATAGTCAATAAGTGATCTAGTGAGTGGTAAAAAAGGGGAAGGATATAATAACATGTACATATATAGAACTCAAGACATCTCTAATATCATAGCATGCATTACATTGGAAGATATAAGATAAATATGCATGGGTGTGATATATGCTAACAATTTAACATTTACATACCTGCTTACTTTATATACTATAATTTATCATCAGAAGTATATTATTTAATGCTGTTATTTGAAATTGATAGATAGAGATGGGTTCTGTGCTTTAGGTGGTCCCGTACATATCCAGGACCACGGCCCCAGATGCCTGGCATTGAACCAGGCCCATACCGCTAGGTACTCAGGAACAATAGTAATATCAGATGGATGCCAGTCATTCTCGGGAACCCTGCAGTAGAACTCTCATTTTGGTTGCGCAACCTATATCCTAGGTCCACCTAAAATACTGATACCGTCTCCTCTATCAATTTTCCTACGCAGTTAAAGTATTTATATGTTAGACTTATCTAAATAATTGGACTCAATCAATATCAGTGTGTATATCAAAGTATACATGGCAACAATATTTTTCAGTAATTTCCGTAACACAAATTCTTTAATTTCATATGATATACATGCATAACCATTCAAATATCATAAGTTAATCCAATATAATATTTAATGTGGTTTATCTAATTTTTTGGATTTTTTGTATTAATAATTATTTTTAATCTATTTTTCAAAATAAACAACCATTTAATAATTCCACAATATTATTTTAAAATTTATAATTATTCTTCTACAACAATAAAATGGTTACATGCAAGAAATAAATAACATTAAAGAGCAAAAACAATCACTAAAATTATTTTATGAACATTACAATTTTCTAACTATTTTACATGCTTGAAATTATAAATTAACAATTAAACAATTGCTTTTAAGTAAATAAATGCATAAATTATAAAATTTTGCAGTGGTAAAATATACTCATGCAGAAATAGTTAAAAACGCTCACCTGAGATCGTCACGCATCCGAATATAGAAGTTGCAAAATTAACTCGGTAATCTACATTCAATTTAAATAATAATTATTAGTGATCGGGGAAAAATCGTGCACAAAGATTATTGTTTTGAAAAGTGTGTGCGCTTTGGCTTCCTCGATACTTCTGTTGTAGCATAGAGGCTAAACGGGTCGAATCCACAGGGATGAAAAGCGATAGAAGCTTTACCGGTCGACTCACGTGTGTGTTACTGGTTCTTCTATGTTTTAAAGAATGAAAAAAAGAAAACAAAGAATGGAAAGAGAAGGATATGGTGAAAACAAAGAAGTGAGAAATATAGAAAAAAATGTATTTACGATTTTTATACTTATTTCTAAAATAAGATAAAAATGAAAGAAAACCCATGGCTACTAATTACTAATAGCTCCACTAACTATGATAACCTCTTAGTGATAGTTGTCACATATGTATTCTTGGCCATCATTAGTCCTTGGTTCAAGAGCTTTTCAAAGTATGGGCCATACAATTACTTTCACATCCAAACTCAACAAACAAAAGCAAGCTACACTTAAACCATCAAAACTAACTAGAGCAAGTATGGAATAAAGTAATGGTAACTTGTTAGAGAGTTAGATTGAGTGTTAGAATCCATCATCATGAGCCATCAATGGCTCTTGCAAGAGCAATGCCAAGTAGAGGCTATTAGATTCATATGCATTATCAAGGAGTTAGCAAATTAGTGCTTAGTGGTTAGAGAGTTAGAGAGAAAAAAACCAGTAGAGATAAGGAGAGAACCTTTCATAGAATGTCACCTTCTATTATAAGGATCCTAAACTTCATCCTATGTATCTCTCTTCCCTATTACATGATCTACAAAGAAAATGAAAAACAAAAGAAAGAAGAAAACTACACTAAACTATACAAATGGAAGAAACTACACCTAAAAACTCTCCTCCCTGGAAATTTTGGACCTGGGGTATTTATGGGCTAAGGGGGCACCGGGGGTTGTCACGGGCCACGCGTCAAAGCTCAACACGTGGCTCCACTATAAGGTCGCGAAAACACGGCTTTTGTCGCGTTTTCGTGGCCCTTCTGGGGCCACACGCGCCACGCCAGGGTGTGCAGCCTCCTGCTGCACACCATTCCTTGTACCTCTTGTCACTTTGTCGAAATTCGCTCTCAGATTTGGCAGATCCATCTCTCAAAAGTCAATGACTATATTATAGGCTTTAAATATCACCAAATGAATGGAATTTTGGGCTTCTTCTTCATTTCATGTCATGGACCTTGAAACATATAAGAGAGATATTATTAACAGAATTTAAAATTGATGTGAAGTTTGGGCATGAAATATGCAATTTTGGAGACTAATCATAACCCACACTTATCTTTTGCTTGTCCCGAGAAAAACAAAAAAACTAACTAAGAAAATTATTACACCACTTTCGCAGGTAACGCGATTACACTAAGCATGTGCAATAAGCCGTTAAACTTCTAAGTTTTTCCTAGAGGAAGAGTTCTGTTTCTTGAGAGTTTTTAGCAAATTACACCCACAAAATGCATAAAGAAAGAATCAAATGTTAGTATTTTGGAAAACACATTTTGAAATATAGAAAAGTGTTGAAATATTTTTGCGAAAATTTAAGTGATCCAAGATCATAGGTTAACCAGAAATTATTCTTCCTTAAACTAAGTCTAAATGCAAAATCTTATTATAAATTAAATGTAAGAATTTAAAATTGAATCGATTCTTTGATCTTTCATAAAAACTCTTAGAAAATATGCACTTTTGTGAATAGTGAAAATTTTTGGGATATCAATACTAACTTTTATGCCATTTATTTTTTTATATGTACATATATATATATATTTTATCTTTTTCTTCTCTTAGTTTTCTTAGGCTTTCTTGTTTACCCAGGTAGCAAGCTTTTAGCTGATGACTCCCAAACTAGATGGTTTTAGAGCACCAGATAAAGAAATATTCCTCGGGCTTAAGCACTCGAGTAAACAAGGCCACAAAACTAAGATAGATTATTTTGTTTTTTTTTGTCCACCATTTTAGGCGTGAATAATCATACTTTCTGAGGCAAAATTACCTAGCTTCAATAATTGATTTTTATTATCATCATTTTTTATAATTTTTATGACACTTAGTTTTGATCCCAAAAAATTGTGTAAGTGTAAAGTGCATATGTCTAAGGCAAAAAAATTTAAGATCAAATTATTTTTTCAATCTTACTTTCTTATCCTAAAATTTAAACAAGATCTATTATTTTTACTCAGTTAAAGAATTCATATTTTTTGGTCTTCTTAATTCCAAGATCCTCTTAACTTTCTTAAAAATAAATCAAAACTATTTTTTCAAAAAGTTTTGTAAAAAGAAAAGAAAAGGGTTTTTATACAAAAGAAAAATCTAAAAATTTTCTAAAAAGAAGTGTAAAAAAAAGAAAATTTAAAACAAACTATGTTAGTAAACCCTCCCCCACACTTATCACATGCATTGTCCTCAATGCATCGTGAATGTGTTTATGCATGGAATAAATGGAAAGGGAAGGAAAATTACCTCATGGTGGTGGTTCCGGTGGTGGTTCCGGTGGTGGTCTAATTGGGCCAAGTATTGCTACCCAATCAAGATAATGTGGTGGTTCACGGAACCCACATTTATTGACCTCTTTTCAATTTACATATTTATAATCCCCAATATAAACAGGATTACGCAAGATCCTATCATGAAAGTTATTTACTTTACATGACTAATCTTGGAAGATCATCACTGAGTCATTCTTATCAATACCTTGGTCCAACAGTAGAATGTGATTTTATAGAATAGATGATTTGGGCTTTGAAATGAAAAGTTTGGAAACCAATACTAACTCGAAAAAATCAACTTTGGGTTCGAGAGTCGGTTTAGGTTCAAGAGTTGAGTCCAAATTAAAAAATTTAATTTCACATTCTATTCCCATCAATGAAATGTGACTATCCAAAAGAAGTGGTTGAGTTTCAAAATTCATGGATACAGGAATCAATGTTGGCTCGGGAAATAGGGCCAACTTGGGTAAGGATGCCGGAGTCAACATAGATTCAAAGATTGAAATTGAATCACAAAGTTGTGGGTCAGGTTCACATTCATATTCAATTCAATTTTATTGAAATGAAAACTTGCCAATTTGTCAATGGGTTGTTATTGTTCAAGTTCAAGGTTTTGTGGTGATATTGAATCTTGGTCAAAGTCTTTAAGACTCTATGATTCTAGGTTTTCATCAATTGATTAGAAGTGTTAGGAATAGTCCAAGATTGGGTAGGGAGAGTTTTCTTATTCTTACACATATTTTTCAATTGAGTAAGTCTTGCTTCTATCATATTGAAAGGATCGCTTTGGAATTGAATCATGGATTCCGTACTCTTTTCTAAGTCAGTATTTTCTTGCTGTGGGACATGAAAAATGGAGTAAGGATCTTGAATTTGAAAACTTTGAATGGATTTCGAATCTTCAAGATTTTGAATTGGCGCTCGAGTTCTTCTAAGGTTTCCATCTTCTTTCCCAGTCAATTGGTTCTTCTAATAGTTATTCGGGAGAAGGAGTATATGAAGCCGGATGTTGGTAAGGTGGTTGACCACATGACTTGGGAGAATTGTATCCCCACTGACTCTGTGAAAAGTAATGATGATTATTTCAGTCTTGTTTATAGTATTCGGAGTGGGGCATATATTGATTCGGGTAAGACCAATCTGGTATACTTGGTTGGTTAGAGTGATGAAATATCGGGTTGGTAATATCTGAGTCAAAAGAGGTCAGAGTGAAGTATAAATTACTATATGCATTGGAATAATTATAATTGTAATCCGTAACACAAAGATGTCATAAAAAATAAAACAAAAACAAAAACAAGCAAACAAACAATCAACACATAGAAAAAGAAAATTTCAAAAACAAGCCTATACTAGGATTGACGTAGACCTAGACGACTCCTAACTAGTTAGACTGTCCACGGGGGGTATATTGTAGAAATCTGACCACAAGTTTATTGGCCAGATAGGGGCAAGAGCAGTCAGAGGTACCTGTACTAGAGCAACAGGTCTATGCCAAAGCACTGTTCTAATTATGCCAAAGCACTGTTCTTTGAGGTTTCGCCTCTTAATCTCTAACTTTTGATACCGATTTGATAAGAGTTAAACTCTAACAACCTCTCCCTTAGGTTAATCTCCTAAATGAGTCCGAGATATCCCCAGGGGATAATGTCTAGCAAGTTTTATTTAGGCTTGGGTTGTGTGAGTGGGGAGGTGATTTTTGGGCCAAGGAAGGGTAATGACTTTCCCACCTTATGTTGTATTGGGATATGCCCATAAGTTTAATTTGTGTAAGTGTGCAATATAGAAAAGAATGAACACACAAAGAGAGTTAATTACCCACGTATTTATGCTAATTATATGCAATGCAATATGTGCACCTCGGTCTAGATCACAACAACAGAAGACAAAATATAGTATATTTGAATAAAAATTGACTCGTGCCTAGATGCAAATGTCTAAACCATTTTAAAACATCCAATTACCGTATTTTACTTCTTAAATTATTGCAGTGTATAGTAAAACCCAACCAAACAAAAGCAAGTGTGAATTTCTATAATGTTAAATTTCTAAAAATTTTGACCTACACAGCAAAAACAAAGAAGAAAAGTTAATACAAATGTGAAATCAAACAGTTCCCTTCTCCGACAACTGCGCCAAAATTTGATCAGGGTGAAACCGTTTACAAAAATTGTTGTTTTGAAAAGTGTGTGTGCTTTAGCTTCCTCGAAACTTTCGTTATAGCATAGAGACTAAACTGGTGGAATCCACAGGGACGGGAAGCGATAGAAGCTTTACCGGTTGATTCATGTATGTGTTAATGGTTCTTCTATGTTTTAAAGAATGAAAAAAGAAAACAAAGAATGAAAAGAGAAGGATACAGTAAAAATAAAGAAGTTGGAAACATAGAAAAGAATATATTTGTGATTTTTATAATTATTATCAACCCATGGCTACTAACTACTAATGTCTCTACTAACTATGATAACCTCTTAGTGACAGTTGCCACACATATATCCTTGACCATCACTAGTCCTTGGTTCAAGAGCTTTTCAAAGCATGACCCATAAGATCACTTTCACATCAAAATTCAATAAACAAGAGAAAGCTACACTTAAACCATTAAACTAACTAGAGCAAGTATGAAATAAAGTAATGGTAACTTATTAGAGAGTTAGATGTTAAAGTCTTAGAATCCATCATCATGAGCCATCAATGGCTCTTGCAAGAGCAAGTCCAAATAGAGGCTATTAGATTCATGTGGATTATCAAGTAAGAAATTAGCAAGTTAGTGGTTAGTTGCCATGAGAGAAAAAGCTAAGTATGTAAAGAGTTAGAGAGAAGAAAACCAGCAGAGATAAGGAGCGAACCTTTCATAGAATGTTAACTTCTATTATAAGAACCCTAACTTTCATCCTATGCATCTCTTTTTCCCTATTACATGATCTACAAAGAAAATGAAAAATAATAGAAAGAAGAAAACTACACTAAACTGCACAAATGGAAGAAGCTACAGCTAAAAACTCTCCTCCATAGAAATTTTGAAAACCTGGGGTATTTATAGGCTAAGGGGTTACAAGGGGGTGTTACGGGGCCAGGCGTCGAAGCTCGACACATGGCCCTATCATAAGGCCACAGAAACACGGCTTATGCCACATTTCTACAGCCCTCTTGGGCTGCGCGCGCTACACCCCAGGGTGTGCAGCCTCATGCTGCACACCACTCCTTATACCTCCTGTCACTTTGTCGAAATTCGCTCCCAGATTTGGCAGATCCATCTTCCAAAAGTTAATGGCCATACTTGTAGGCTTTAAATATCACCAAATGAATGGGATTTTGGGTTTCTTCTTTATTTCATGCCATGGAGTTAAAAACATGCAAGAGAGGTACTATTAACAGAATTTAACATTGAATAAATGTGAAGATGTGGTATGAAATATGCAATTTTGGAGACTAATCAATAAGAAATATTTAATTTTGAGCTATTCTAAGTGATATAACTACAAAGATAATTTTATAGAGTCACATTTAAGTTTCTAATTTCACAGAAATTTTTCTAGAATTTTTTGATTTTCTGGATTTTTTTGAATTAATTTAAGCGTAAAATCAATTAACAATTCATAGCGGGGCTTTTGCTACAGTAATGGGTCTACTACAATATCGGGTCTGGGTCTGCTTCAGTGATTTACTACAGCAATTATGCTACAGTAAAATTTTTGAATTTTATTGTATTTGTTTTCTTTTTTCCTTTTTCTTTCTTTCTATTTTCTTTCTTTTCTGAAATTTATTTATTTATTTATTTTTATATAATGGGGTGGGTTTGGGTCTGTAAAACAGACCCGAACCCGGTCTGTAAGACAGACCCAGGCTCTGGCCTGGGTCTAACTAGGCCAGCACTTAGCCTGGTCTGGCCGAGAGCAATATTTGTTCTTATTTTTTTCACTTAAAAAAATCTAAAAATTACTTAAAAACTATGATAATTAAGAGGCATATCTAAGGAATTCTACATAATTTTATTGGGATTTTAGCGCTACATTTTTCATGGTGAAATTAAAGTTATTAACTAACGTACACAACCTGTTCGATGAAATGCCTAAATGAAATTAAAATCTCATAGTTTGATATTTACTTACCGGAAATGCTTCCCTTCAGTCTGAATAAGTCCCCTCCACATCCAGTAAGGCTCTGATCTTCTTCTAGCTAGATTTGAGGAGGTGATATGAGAGGAGAAGGTGTAGGAAGTAGGGTATTCTCTTCTTTTTTTTTTCTTTTCTTTGTTCTAGAGTTTTCTAAAGATGAATGATGTATATATAAATCCTCCTACCTATATAATTTACTCTGAAGTTTATGCTTTAAGGTCAGGAGAAGCTGTATAGAGTGGATATAAGTTAGGAAGAAGATGAGGAGAAGTTAGAGAGAGTGGGAGAAAGTGGGGGAGTTGAAGTTATTGTGGTGAAGGGTTAAATAAAAAAAGTGTGAGAGTAGACACTGCAAATAAGTGTGGCCCCTTGGTAAAGTCATTGCGCTCTTGGGCTTAGGTGCTTGGGTTAAAACTTTATCTTAGCAAAAATATGGCACTTTTTATTTTCATTTTATTTTTAAGTGATAAGCCATCTTACATGGGTTTGCGTCTAATCCCAATCTATTTCATTTCAATTCTTTTTTCTTTCTTTTATCAAACAATTGTTAACCACTTTAATTATTATAATATAAAATTATTACATAGTATTTACTATGGTATTGATTAACATGGATATTACATCATACCCACCTAACAAGAAAATTTCATTCGAAATTATATTCAGGAAGTAGAAAAATACCTATCAAGGAAAAAGATATGGATAATGGCCGCGGATGGCGTCCTCTCGTTCCCATGTTGCTTCTCTCAGAGAACGCCTGCCCTAAGACACTAGAACCAGTGGAATGGTCTAATTCTTTAAGACTTTGGTGGTCCTATCCAAAATAGCTATAGGTCTCTCAGCGTAGGTCATATCCGCCCGACCTCCAACTCAGAATTGTCAAAAACATGACTGTCATCTCGGACGTACTTTCTCAACTGAGATACATGAAAGACCTCATGCACACTATCCAAAGATAGGGGTAATGCTAGACAGATACCACCTCTCCTACTCTCTCCGGAATCTCAAAAGGACCGATGAACCTTGAACTCAGCTTCCCTCAGCTACCAAATCTGATTACTTCTTTTGTTGGAGATATCTTCAAGAATACAAAATATCCAACTTCAAACTCTAGTAGTTTTCTATCTAAGTTTGCCCATCGCTTCTGTCTATCTTGAGCTATTTTGAGATATTCCCGGGTGATTTTAACCTTCTCCACTGTCTGTTGGATCACCTCCAGTCCCAACAACCTCCTTTCATCAATGTCATTCCACCACAAAGGTGACCTGCATTTTCTACCATACAATGCTTCAAATAGTGCCATCTTAATATTAGACTGGTAGTTATTATTGTAGGCAAACTCTGCTAAATGCAGATGGTCTTCCCATGACCCTTTGAAGTCTAGCATGCAAGCTCTCAACATGTCCTCAAGAGTCTAAATCGGTAGCTCTGATTGCCTATCAGTCTGCGGATGATATGTAGTTCTAAACTTCAGTCGTGTCCCCATACTCTCTTGAAGACTTCTCCAAAAGTGAGATAGTAATATGGTATCTCTGCCGGATACGATGCTGACTGGAACACCATGCAGTCGAACCACCTCCTGTAGATACTTCTCTGCTAATAACTCTGTTTACTGCCCCAGTCTGAATGGGATAAAGTGAGCTGACTTCGTGAGGCGGTTGACTATAACCCATACTACATTGTTCCCTTTTGGACTGTGAGACAGTGCGGTGATGAAATCTAAAGTGATGTGCTCCCCCTTCCACTCTGGAATCGATAAAGGTTGAAGGAGTCCAGCCGTCCTCTGATGTTCTGCCTTCACTTACTGACACACCAGATACTTTGCTACATAATGAGCAATCTCTCTTCATTCTGTGCCACCAGAATCGCTGCTTGAGGTCTTGGTACATCTTTATCCTTTCTGGATGTATGAAATATGCTGAGCTATGAGCTTCAGATAAAACTTTTTGTCGAACATTTCCTTTCGGTATACAAATTCTATCACCAAAACAGAGTGTCCCATCTCCATGGATCTGCATATCCGTCCTTAGTCCAGCCTCCACTTGATTTTTGAATTTTTGTATCTTAGGGTCCCCACTTTGAGCCTCCTTGATCTTCTCTAATATGGTTGACTAAATTGCAAAGTCATCAACTGTCCGAAAGCATTAGTCCTCTGTGTCACCATCAGTTCCATCCGTATCTTATTCTCAAGCAATTCTCTTTGTTGAGTAATCTGCATCACCATACAAGTTTTAAACTTCTTGCTCAGAACATCCGGTACTACATTGACCTTCCCATGGTGATATTGTAGATCAATGTCATAATCGGCCATCAACTCTAGCCACCACTTTTGCCGCATGTTAACTCCTTTTGAGTAAAGATATACTTCAAACTCTTATGGTCAGTGTAAATCAACACTTGATCACCCAACAAATAGTGTCTCCAAATCTTCAAGGCAAAAATTACTGCTACTAGCTCCAGGTCATGCACAGAGTAATTCTTCGCATGTGGATTTAATTGTCTGGATGCATAGGCTATCACATGTCCATGCTGCATTAGTACATAGCCCAGTCCTCGTCCCGATGCGTTGCTATATATGACTATACCTCCAGTCCTGTTAGGCATCTTCAAGATAGGAGCCGAAATCAATTTGTTCTTCAACTCTTCAAAAGCAGCGGGACACTCTGTTGTCCATACATACTTTTTCCTTTTTCAGGTAAGCTTGGTTAGAGGTCCGGCAATTTTTGAAAAGTCCTGCACGAACCTTTGGTAATATCCAGCTAACCCTAGAAAACTCCTAATTTCAATTGTCGACTTTGAAACGGGTCAATCTTTCACTGCCTGAACCTTACCGGGATCCACTGAGATGCCTTCCCCTGAAACAATATGTCCCAAAAATGTCACGCTCTTCAACTAGAACTCACATTTACTCAGTTTGGCATAGTGCTTCTCCTGCCGAATGGTCTGCAACACAATCCTCAAGTGTTCTGCATGCTTCTCTTCATTCTTAGAATAAATCAGAATATCATCAATGAATATGACCACAAATTTATCTAAGAACAGAGAGAAGACCCTATTTATCAAGTCTATAAAAATTGCTAGAGCATTGGTCACTCCAAATGGCATCACTAAAAACTCGTAATGACCGTAACGAGTCCTAAAGGCCATCTTCAGAATGTCCTCCTTCTTTACCTTCAGCTGATGATATCCAGATCAAAGATCTAACTTTGAGAATACCTTAGCTCCACTAAGTTGATTGAATAGGTCGTCTATCCTGATCAAAGGATATTTGTTCTTGATGGTGACCTTGTTCAGTTCTCGATAATTAATGCACATTCTTCTACTACCATCCTTCTTTACCAACAACACTGGAGCTCCCAACGGTGAAACACTGGGTTTGATGAATCCCTTATCCAAATACTCCTGCAGCTGCTTCATCAATCCGCTAGCTCCACAGGTGCCATCTGATACGGTGCCTTAGAGATTTGGGGTCATATTCAGAATAACTTCTATAGCAAACTCCACGTCTCGATCTGGCAGAAGTCCTAGTAGATCTTCTCCCGGTAGATCTTCTAGGAACACATCAAGGAATTCTTTCACTATTGGTATCGCCTCCTCCTGAACTTCGATAGTGGCATAATTCCCTTGTTGTTGCTGCCTGGACGCCATCGGTTCTCCAACGAACTGGAACTTTGGCTGTTGCGAAATTCTGAATATCACACTCTTTTTTCAAAAATCAATCATCGCATGATATTTGCTAAGCCATGTCATGCTTAGGGTCATGTCATATCCACTAGTGTCTAACACAAACATTTCACACTTAACTTTCTCCCACATACTTCTACGGGGCACGATTTACATATCCTATTAGTGGTTATAATCCTATTCCCAGTACTAATCTCCTAATGAGTATCTATGTCATCATTGTGTATAGAATGCATTTTGACAAATCAAGTGGATATGTAGCAATGCGAAGCTCGAGAATCAAATAGCGATATAACTGAAAAAGATTGAACTAGAATGGTACCTGTAACCACCTCCTTTGATGCCTCCGCTTATTTTGCAGTCAAATTAAAAGCATGACCTCTTCCACGCCCTGCTCCGGTTCTCCGCTGAGTCTGTTCGAACAACTGACATTGCGGGGGAAGCAGAGTACCTCTACCTACAGGAGCAGGGTTTTTCTTTACTCCAGGTGCTGGAAGGGTGGGAATGGTGCTCCATTGTCTTTTGATCGGGCAGTCTGCTAGCTGATGATCTCCAGACCCGCAAGCGAGGCATTGACCATTAGCCCACCTGCAATTCCTCCGTACATGTCCCATCCTCTGGCAAAAATTGCAGATCATTGTTGGTGGGGAAAGCGATCGGGTGTCTACTCGGTAGGGCTACACGAAATTTGGCTAGAGGTCCCTTAATAACCTGATCGAAAGGTCGCTTTAGTGGCGTTGCCTGCAACTTACTCTTGTTTTCTTTCTCCATTACTTGTTCTAAGCCACGAGCAACACTAAGGACCTGAGAGTAAGTCCCTAATTGCTGTGTGACCAGGAACTTCTAAATGTGCAGTCTCAAGCCTTGCTGAAATCGGTTGGCCCGGTCTTCTTCATTTGCCACCGTATATGGAGTAAACCAGCTCAACCTCAATAACTCTACAACATACTCGTCTACTGAATGGCTCTCCTATCGCAGATTGATGAATTGCTGCTCCATCTCCCTCCTAGCAGTCTTTGAAAAAAATTGCTCATAAAAGCTCTCAGTGAACTTCTCCCAAGCGACCGATTTCTCTGACCGTTCTTCCTTAGCAATCCACCATGTCCGAGCCACATCTGTCAGTTGTATCTTGATCATCTCCACTTAATCATCCTTAAGAATATGAGCAGCGTTCAAAAGATTAGTCATATCAACCAACCATTACTCAACATCAAATGACTTTTCAGTCCCGACAAAGGTTGCTGATTATATCCTCCCGAAGTCTGAAACATTCCCAAGCTTTGGCTCTCGAGGTGCAGCAACCCTCTCCATGGCCACCATAGCTGTCTGCTATACCGCTATCAGACTATCTCTTATGAGCACCATCTGTTGTTATTATGACTCTATCATGTCACGAAGCACGCCCATCAGATCAGTTCTTCATCAAGAGGACCAACACGGGAGGAAGAAGGACGTCGAGCCATTACTCTGAAACTTAAAGTAATATCTTAGGAATTGCATCAATAAATAAACATCTTGTACTTGTA
Organism: Agave tequilana; assembly: GCA_038442645.1. Lineage (NCBI taxonomy): Eukaryota > Viridiplantae > Streptophyta > Magnoliopsida > Asparagales > Asparagaceae > Agave > Agave tequilana. The sequence continues at coordinate 39,995 of JAVJIF010017705.1, read as the reverse complement.
GGTGGAATATTAAATTCTTGTATTATCGGTAAGAGCCTGGCTATACCCTAGGATAAAATAATAATAATAATAACCTGGCTCTGATACCAAAAAAACCCTATCACACCCCGCTAAGCAAAATACATGATTGCGGGTAGCAACAAGAGCCGACGACGTATTATTATTAATACGCTAAGCCTTAATACAAGAAAGTTTAATGCACTAAAGTTATTACATATTCTAGCTTTACTACACAAGAACAAAATGTCACAAAATTCTGCATTATTACATTAAGGAAAACAAAGTACATAAAATATAAGATCTTAACAACTAAAACTAGATGAAACACTAGCCCTAAAGTTTTGCCACGTACTTGAAATACTCCTGGTCCTAAGGTGCTTCTGAAGCTGGATCTGATCAAGCAAACTCAGAGTCTTCAAAAAGCAACCTAGTGATTGGTAAAAAAAAGGAGAAGGATGCAATAGCATGTACATATATAGAACTCAAGACATCACTAATATCATAATATGCATTACATTGGAAGATATAAGATAAATATGAATGAGTGTGATATATGTTAACAATTTAACATTTACATACCTGCTGTACTTTATATATTGTAATTTATCATCAGAAGTATATTATTGAATGTTGTTATTTAAAATTAATAGATAGAGACGGGTTTTGTGCTTTACATGGGTCTTGTACATATCCGAGACCATGGCCCCAGATATCTGGCGCTGAACCAGGCCCGTACCGCTAGGTACTCAGTAATAATAACAATAACAGTAGTAATATCAATGGATGTCAGTCATTCTCGAAAACCCTACAGTGGAACCCTCATTTCGGTTGCGAAACCTATATCCTAGGTCCACCCAAAATACCGATACCGTCTCCTCTATCAATTTTCTTACCCAGTGAAAGTATTTATATGTCAATGTTACCTAAATAACTTGACTCAATCAATATCAGTGTGTATATCAAAGTATACATGGCAACAGTATTTTTTCAGTAATTTCGGTAACACAAATTCTTTAATTTCATATGATATACATGCATAACTATTCAAATATCATAAGTTAATCCAATATAATATTCAAGATGATTATCTAATTTTTGGATTTTTTTGTATTAATAATTATTTTTAATCCATTTTCTCAAAAAATAACCATTTAATAATTTCATAATATTAATTTCAAAATTTATAATTATTCATCTACAGCATATAAAATGGTTATATGTAGAAAATAAATAACATTACAGATCAAAAACATATCACTAAAATTATTTCTTGAACATTACAATTTTCTAATTACTTTACATGCTTGAAATTCTAAATTAACAATTAAACAATTGCTTTAAAATAAATAAATGTATAAATTATAAAATTTTACACTGGTAAACTATACTCATGCAGAAATAGTTAAAAACACTCACCTGAGATCGTCACGGAACCTAATATAGAAGTTGCAAAATTAACTCGGCAATCTACATTCAATTTAAATAATGATTATAAGAAATATTTAATTTTGAGCTATTCTAAGTAATACAAATACAAAAATAATTTTATAGAGTCACTTTTCAGTTTTTGGTTTTACAAAATTTTTTGGAATTTTTCTGATTTTGCTGAATGTTTTTGAATTAATTTAAGCGTAAAATCAATTAATAATTCATAACGGGTCTGCTGCTACAGTAACGTGTCTGTTACAATATCAGGTCTGCTATAGTGATTTGCTATAGTAATTATGATATAGAAAATTATTGAATTTTATTTTATTTTATTTATTCTTTTTACTTTTTTTCTTTCTTTTCTGAAATTTATTTATTTATTTATTTATTTTTATATAATGGGGTGGGTTCAGGTCTGTAAAACAGATCCGAGCACGGGTCTGTAAGACAGACCCAGGCCGTGGCCTGGGTCTGGCCAGGTCTGGCCAGGCCAGCTCTCGGCCTGGCCTGGCCAAGAGCAGCATCTTGGCCGAGAGCAGCAAATACTGCTCTTATTTATTTTTTTCTTATTTATTTTTTGCTTAAAAACTTATAAAAATTATCTAAAAATTATAATAATTAAGCAGCATATCTAAGGAGTTTTACATAATTTTATTGAGATTTTAGCATAAGTTTTTCATAGTAAAATTAAAGCTATTAGCTATCATACACAACCTGTTCGATGAAATGCCTAAACGAAAATAAAATCTCATAGCTTGAGATTTAGTTACCAGAAACGCTTCCCTTCAGTCTGAAGTCCCCTTCATGTCCAACAAGACTCTGATTTTCTTCTAGTTGGGTTTGAGGAGGTGATATGAGAGGAGAAGGTGTAGAAAGTAGGGTATTCTCTTCTTTTTTCTTTTCTTTGTTCGAGAGTTTTTTAAAGATGAATGATGTATATATAAATCCCCCTACCTATAATTTAATCTGAAATTTGTGCCTTAAAGTCAATGAAAGTTGTACAGAGTGGATAAAAGTGGGAGAGAAGATGGAGGAGAAGTTAGACAGAGTGGGAGAGAGTGGGGGAGTTGAAGTTATTGTATGGGAGGTTAAAGAAAAAAAGTGTGAGAGTAGACACCACAAATAAGTGTGGCCCCTTGGTAAAGTCATTGGGCTCTTGGGCTTGGGTGCTTGGGTTTAAAACTTGGTCTTAGCAAAAATATGACACTTTTTATTTTCATTTTATTTTTAAGTGATTAGCCATCTTATATGGGTTTGGGTCTAATCCCAATTTATTTCATTTTAATTCTTTTTTTCTTTCTTTTATTAAATAATTGTTAACCACTTTAATTATTATAATATAAAATTATTACATATTATTTACTACGGTATTAGTGAACATGGATATTACAGAGGCGCTATGGAGGAGTTGGGTGCACGTTCACGGAGGTTGATTTGTAATGGAGGAGTTGGCCATGGGTTACTTGGGCTTGTGTGGGTGCTTGCAGGTGGTTGCATGGTTTACGTCGCGGCTGTTGAGCATGAAAGAGTGCGATGGTATGCACGATAGGGAGAGGGATATGGCCATCGAGGGCTGAGGTGGAAGCACAAGGAGCAGGGTGCTCCGGGGCTGCCGGGGGAGGTACGCAATGGCGACACCTCGTGGTGGTTCGATCTGCCGGAGGGTGGTCGTGTGGTGCCGTGGTGGTACTGGTGGAGGCCGTGGCTAGGGTGGATGTGGTTGGCAAGAAGGGCGGACAAGGAGGAGAAGTGGAGCACGACGTGCGGATGATGACTGAGCTCGGTGGCCATGAGGGGTGGAAGGAGATGACAGCTGGATGTGGCGGCCTGTGTTGGAGAAGAGAGAAGAGAAGGATGAAGGGGATTAGGGTTAAGTATTAGGATTAAGAGATAAGGATATAGGAGGAGATTAATGGGTTATTGGGTTTTGGGTTTTGGGGGAGAGAATAGAGGGAAGAAATTGAAAGAGTGGGTTTGGGGTTGTGTTTGGGCTAGGCAACAAATAATAATAGTATCAATCATAATAATAATATATAATAATACTTAATAAAAATATTAGTAACAATACTACTAGTAATAATAATAGTCAATAATAATAATAATAATAACAACAACAACAACAATAATAATAATTAATAATAGTCATAATCATAATAAAATAATATTAGTAATAAAAATATTACTAATAATAATCTATAATAACAATAATAATAATTAACAATACTGATCATAATAATAATTAAAAATAATAACAATAATAATGATAGTAATAATAATAATAAGTCATAAATAAAATAATAAGTAAATCCAGAAAATACTAATACATCATTATTAACGAGGGATACTACATTCTACCCATCTTATAAAAAATTTGTTATCGAAATTTTAATAAAGTAGGGAATGATAAAAAGAATCAAGTTTAGGAAGAAGATAATCAAGCTTCCATGTCATTTCTCAGTGGCATCATGATTCTACTGCGCTACTCGAATTCTGCTACCGGCTTCAAAATAGAGCAACCAGTTCCAAGAGACAAAATTGGGTAAATAGAATCGAGATGTAAGATAAGAATCAAGAAAAGATGTAAGTCACTCTTGAAGGGAAGTTTGAATCTGAAGGAAATCAGATCACTTGGAAATGGTGAAAATATAGGAAAATATACGAATCCTGAATGTCAAAATATCGAAGAGATAAATTCCCAAGGAAGAATGATCAATTCCGAGTAGACTTAATATCATTGTATGAACAATATATGTTTATTCCAGTGTATATATAACTTGTTTCTAGTTAAAGGTAAGAATTAGGTTCTTCTTGCAAAAATCGAAAGTCAAAAGTCAAAAGTCAAGTTGCAAGTCGAAACTCGGCTCTAATACGAAAAATACCTTTTCATGCCCCACTTCTCAAATACGCTCAAGCAAAGACGCGACGAGAGTCGGCGATGTATATACGCAAGGAGAATACCCCACGTATACGCGCTAAGCCTTATGTAACATGAACAAGTTATATAAATCTACTATAATTACTATCACTGCAATATTATATATAAATATTCACACATGATAATTAATCGAGCCAAACCTGCACAAAAATACAAAAGTTTAGAACAATGCTAGATGCTTGGTTCTCAATGCTACTGTGTAGCCTAGGTCTAACTGGTCGTGATCTACTGGGAAGGACAGCGATAGAAGCATTGTGTAAGTTTTCTTCCTAAGTTACTACACTGATTACGAATCTTCTTTGTTTTAAAAGAAAAAAAGAAAAGATTAAGCTAAATTAGAAGGAAAGTGAAAAGTAGTAGAAGAAGAAGATGGTGTTGGTGTTTTGATTATTAAGTTAAAAAGAAAGAAAATAAACAAGAGAAGAAAGAACATACCTTAGAGTAATTAAAGGAAAGCAAGCGATCAATTAAGTTGAGTAATAATGAAGAGAAGTGGGATAGTTCTGTTGGCTGTCACTCTCAATATAACTATCTTTAAGAAAAATTATATCTATTGTCACTCTAATATAATTCTTCCTCTTTTTTCTATCATGAAACTCTCCTTAGTCCAAGCTAATAAGAAGGCATAAAGTAGACGAAAGTAAATAAAGTAAGTAAAAATAAAAAAGGTAAAGAACAGAAGAACCTTTATTGAGTTGTCACCATCAATTACAACCACTCTGTCTTCTTTTTACAATTCTTTCTCTCAAATTGGAAACTACAATGAACATTTAGAAAAGAAGAATCCTAACCCAAACTCTCTCCGGAGTTCTCCCCTCGAGTCGTGCCCTGTAGAGTTGTGCCTTCTCTACTTTCGAGGTAAGCAAGTATTTATAGGAGAAAAATAGATGGATGGGAAGTGTACCAAGATAGGGGGAGCTTTGGTCGTAGGACCAGGGTCAAGGAGTGTTTGTTCATCCATTCTTTCTTTATCCTTTTTTCTTCTTAGATTTTAAATATCTGCTTTAGATTTGACGATCTATCTCTTTATCCTCTGTGAAACTGATAGGGTCTTCATCTAATCTAGTTTTTCTTTGAATTTTGATAATATTATCTTACCTAATATATCCAATTTTCAGATAAGATGATTTTTAGAACCTTTGGATTTGAATGATCCCCTTTCTTTTGAATTTTTAGATTTAATTGGATAAATCTGTCAATCTCTCCTTTTTCTTCCTTAATTACCCTGCACGCCACTAAACATAAAAATACATCAATAGTAAAGTTTTATTATAAAATAAATGTAGAAATATGACAAAAGTGATATTAAATATGTAATGTACATGTACGATCACACCCCCACACTTATCTTTTGCTTGTCCTCGAGCAAATAAAAAATGAAACCAACCAACCTAACTCACTTTCGTAGGAATCACGGTTGTACTTAGTAGTATAATAAGTCATTAAACTTCTAGGTTACCCGTAAAGGATGAGTTTTGTCTCATGAGAGTTTTCTATGGATTACACGCACAAAATCCATAAAGTAAAAGAAATAAAGTGTTAGTACTTTTGAAAATGCATTTTGATAAAAAAGAAATATTTGAAGTATTTTTGCAAGACTTAAGCAATCTATAAATTATAGGAATACCAAACTATTCATTCCTAAACTCAGTCTTAATTCGAACACTTTTATCAATCAAGATTAGGAGTCAAACTGTATTTCTCATCTATTCTACTGTTTTACCCTAAGTCATATGTACCTTTTGAGGTGAAATTTTGACTCGAGATTCTTTAACTTTAACTCTTATGTCTTATTTTTTACATTTTTTATTGTATTATCTCTTAGTTCTATTAGGCTTTCTAATCTGGCCATGTAACGAGCCTTTAGTCGGTGACTACCAAACCGAATGGTCTTAGGGCACCGGGTGAGAAAATACCCCAAGAACTTAAGGACTCGAGCAACAAACAAGTTCACAAAACTATAGATTTTTATTTATAAGATGGACACTTTTAGGCGTGAATACTTATGCCTTATGAGGCACAAATGCCTAGCTCAATCAAAGGATTTTTAATATATATATATATTTAATAAGACATAAAAATCTTTATTTTTGAACCCCAAGTGTGTAAGTGTGTAAAGTATGCATATTTCATCAAGGTAAAAATCAAGACTAAATTATCTTTCCAATTTTTCTTCCTAAGTCTAGAATTCAAACAAATAATCTTATTTTGACCAAGTATAAGAAATCCTAATTATGATTTTTCTATTCCTTAGAATTAACTTATATTGTTACAAAAAATAGGTCAAAATATTGTTCCTCTTTTCAAAAAAATTTTTAAAACAAAGAAAATATTAATTTTTTTAAAATAAAAAGAAAACATAAACCTATGTTTTGTTAGAACTCCCCGCACTTATCTCATGCATTTTCCTTAATGTATGAATGAACGCATAAATGCATAAAAAGAAGAAAGGGAAGGAAAATGTTCCCTCAAGGTGGTGGTTCCGGTGGTGGTCAAATTGGGCCAACCGTTGCTACCAATCAAGATAATGTTTAATGACCTCTTTTCTATTTACATATTTATAATCTCTAATATGAATAGGATCATGCAAGATTCTCTCTTGAAAATTATTTCTTTTACATGACCAATCTTGAAAAATCATCACTGAGTTATAGTTGTCTATATGGATACATATATTGCATAATTGTTACTGTATTTCTACATTTATTTTGTAATAATTCTTATAACTCACTTGTCTTAATGTCTAAGTTTATGCAGGATATGATAGAGAGAAGATAAGCACAAATCCTATTCAATTAATCTAAAAGTTCAAATCAACAGGGATCGATTCAAATCCAGAGGCTCTAGAAGTAATCTTATCAAAAGATCAGTTATATTAGATGAGATAATACCAAGTAAAATTCAAGTAAAAATAGATTTTAAAAGCCAAGTTAGTTTCCCTAAGGATAAAAGGATGTATCATCAAATCCAGAGCAGAATTCGAAATCCAAGAGGATAAAAGGATAGAACGAAGATCAAAAGAGGAGTGCCCCCTAGACCCTGGCCCAATGGCCAGGATCTGGCCATGAAAATGCAGCCCAAGTCGCATTTCTACAGCTGGTTATTTGAATTAGGGGGAGCATTTGCTCCCCCTATCTGATCACTCCTTCCCCTTGCATTTGTGCCTACAAATACCTGCAAATTCGACTGAGAATGGGCACCACTCTAGCAGAGAGTTAAAGTTACGTTATTTTTTTTAGTTTAGTTTTCTTCTTTCTTTTTATAATGTAATTTTTATTTTCTTTATAGCTTAGATTATTGAGAGTTACATAAGTAAAAGAGAGGAAGAGTTATTGTAGATTGACTCTATTGTAATCCTTTCTCAAGAAACTTATATTGGAGGTGACAATCAATGAAAGTTTCTCACTTTTCTTCACTGTGCTCGATCTAGCTGAAGCTCTGCTTTCATTTATTCTTTTCCGCTGCTTCACCTTATTTCGAGGTAATTCTTCAATACGATTCAAAAATAGAGGTATGTACTTTTTTGTTTTCCTTTTCATTTCATTAGTTTAGAGTCACACATTTAAAATTAATGCTTTTCCTCTTCTATTTCTTCTTCTTCTCTTTCTCTTTTTAACTTAATAACTCTTTTAACTTAAAACAATTTTAAATCATCTTCTATCTTCTACATATGTTTAACTAAACATAGTTTCATTTTCTTTTTCTTTTAAAAACAAAGAAAACTTTTAAACTGATTTTTGTAAATTAAAAGAAGAAACTTACTTAATTGCCACTTGCTATAGTGGTAGCACTGAGGACTTAACACTGTTCCTAAAACTTTATATTTTTCTGTGCAGGTTTGGTTTGATTACCTTGGTTTAACAATGAATATGATTCAGTGTTATGGTTGCTTTGGGCTCGAGAATGAAAGAAACGGGAACCAATACTACCTTATAGAATTGATTTAAATCAAGTTTGGGTTTAGGAGTTGGGTTCTGTTTAAGATTTTGTTCCAAATCAAAAAATTGAAATTCACATTCATTTTCCAATAATGGAATGTGACTATCCAACCCAATCAACCCATTAACCCATACCCATATTATTTAACCCTATTACATACCCTAATTTATCTTAACCCTAATTATCATAAATCTAATAATTATCTCCCCTTCCTCTTCAACTTCCTAGTCGCCACCCCCTTGCCCGAGCGCCCACTGCCACCCTCCACCTCCCTTGTAGCATCATAGCCGCCTGGCTCCACAGCTTCAAGATCACCAGCCCTTTGGCGGGCATCAACCGTGGCATCCTATCTCCTCCAAGATACAACCACACTACCTACACTTGTAACCAGCAATGGCAACAACCACCACACCACCCACACCATGTGTCCCCTTGGCGCCACCCTCTAACACCCACCTGTGGCCATTGGTTCCCCTCTAAGACCCTCCCCGATAGCGAGTTCCAACGAGCCATCGACCCTTCCGGCAGCCCGGACTCATCCCCTCCTCTCTGGCGTTGTCCATAAGATCCATCGCGGTCTCCACGCAGCCACGCGAATGAGCCATGCCTTCCCTTGACTTGAGTCTCCCTGCATGGTGAGTCGTCACTCCTTCCCTTTCCTTTTATATATATACATTATTTGGTGTATATGTGTGTGTGTGTGTGGGTGGGTGTTAATATTATGTGATGAATGTGTAATTAAGTGTGTGTGGTGATATGAAGGGCATTTGTGTGCCCTGTGCGTGTGGTGAATTGTGTTCCAGAGGGTGCGTGGGTATATATACGTGTTAATGCATTTTGGTATGAGTATATATATGTATATATATTAGTATACATATATTTATATAAGTATGAGTATGTTTGTATGTTTGAATGTGTGCACGTGCATGTAGAGTGCATGTGCTAGGTGTGTTTCATACATGTAGGTGTATATGCGTACATGTATGTATTGTGTATGCTTGGGTGTGGGCATCACTGTGTGGTTATATATGGTGTATGCATGTTACGGGTGTATGTTCGTGCGAGTTCATAAATTCAGTTATGTGTTACTGTAAGTTCACCTAGAGGGGGGGGGTGAATAGGTGATGGCTAATCTAAAGGTCACTTATGATCAAATAATGCGGAATTAAAACTAAGTTGACCAAATTAAAGTTTCTTTTAATTAAACACTTATGTATAACACAAGAGTGTTGCCGAATTCCCCTTGCGAGGCTCTGGACAAGCTCCTCTAGATTCCCCTTGAATGGGTTGAGGTGCCGCGTTGGCTCTCTTGGTTGAATACTAGTGTTAACAACAATCCCAAGCAAGTATGTATATCAATTATGAGCACAAGGGAATATATCATGCATATATAAGATGAACACAATAAATTGAATGCAAGATATAAAAGAGACAAAGAGAGAGAGAGAGGGATAGAGTAAGCAATCGCAAACACAAAGGGTTTGTTTCGAGGTTCGAGCACACTTGCTCTACATCCCCGCCTTCGACACACGAAGGATTTCCACTATGCAAGATCCCACCGGATCTCTCCTCGGTGCCGTACACCTACAAACCCTCGGACTCCCAAAGTCCCTTACACACCACAAGCCCACCGGCTTGACGAGGACGCACCTCGCACCACAAGTTCGCACCCGAACTCAACCACAACGAGCACACTTGCCCGTTTCCTCAAAATTACAAGAAAAGATCTCTTTGATGATCACAACTCTTGATCACCTAAAGAGTACTCTCACTACAACACACCTATAAGAATATCTAGCAATGGAAAGCTCAAGTGTGTGGTGAGAAAATGAAGGAAAGAAAGCTTTGTTGGAAAACACAAGAAATCACTTAAACACTCTCTTGATAAAAACTCTTCCTTTTGATTGGAAGTATTTGCACTAAAATCTTGTAGAGAAACTCCTCTAAAAGTGTCTAAAAAACAGCTCAAGAAGTCTCCTAAATGTTCTATCTAAAACAGATGACAAAAACCCTTTATATAGGCTGCCCAGAAAAAGAGCCGTTGGGGTTCTGTCAGAGCTGGCGGTCGACCTCCGGTCGACCGGCCAACGGTCATTTTTCTGACCGTTGTAGCCACCGGTCGACTGGTGAGTCGACCGCTCTTCTGGAAAGAACTGTCGGTCGACCGATCCGGTCGACTGGCATTTTCCAGAGAGCAACAGGTTTGGGTCGGTCGAGTATCGGTCGACTCCGGTCGACTGATACGCACATGCACAAAAGCTGTGCATGTCGGTCGAGTGCCGGTCGACTGCCGGTCGACCGGTCACTGAGAAATTCTGAAAAATCAGAACTTCCAGGACCTGGACAATTTGGATTTGGTTTGGGTCTTGGATAAAATGTTTTGGTCTTGAAAAATCATAGAGTATGAGCATGTGTCATACTACTATCAAGGTAAAATACTTGGTAAAAATTCTTTTGATAAAAACCTAATTTTCCATGAAATGTTTTTCCAAACCTTTATCAAATACAAAAACAAGATATTTGAGTCCATTTAAAAGCATGGTGTGTATGGATATGATCCACTACACAATCAATATGAAATATCTATGTTTTTGACATAAAGCTCTAATCATGATTTTGGTTTAAAGATATGAACTATGAAATACCAAAATCCAAAATAGTATTTTGTCTCAAAGAAAAATCTTTTTCTACTCTAGAAAATCTTTTACTAAATAAAAATTCTTTTCTAAAAAGAAATCTTTTATGAAATCAATTAAATCAAGAGTTCTATCAAGAGTGTGTGTGTGTGATATAATTTGAGCAATCCACCAACTATCTATCCTTTACATTTTTACTAAAACAAAAATACAAATTCTATACCTAGACCCAAGTCTTCAACTTCTTGAAGTCTTCCCTTGAAGGCTTCTCATCTTCTTGACTTGGTCCAAGCTTGATCCAAAAACTCCTTGGATCACCACATGCAAGCTCCAAATCTTGTTCTTTATCCTTTGTTGAGCTATGCACTTACTAAGATCTTGATCATGAATCTGTCACTAATTAAACACAAGATCATTAGTAACTATAACTACATGAGTTGATCATCATCAAAACTAGGGTGAAGGGCCTTTGGGCCAACAATCTCCCCCTTTTGATGATGACAAAACTCATGGAGTTATATATGCATGGATTAAAGTAAAGCTTCAAAGAAGCTCCCCCTTAACTCATGCATTACAAAAAATAATATGGCAATGAAAGCACATAAATATGTATGCAAATGAATGCATGTAAAATAACACAAATCCACAAATATTTTTCCATATCTATTCCTTTTTATTATGGTATGCATGAGTAAAAGCACAAGTACAAAATCTTTCTCCCCCTTAAGTAAGGAAATCATGAAGTCATGCATATAAAATCACAAATTCTTCTCCCCCTTTTTGTCAATCATCAACAAAGGGTTCAAAGAAGAATACATCAAACAAATTTTTCTCCCCCTTTTTGTCAAAAATAAAGAAATCAAGGAGGGATAACAAGTCAATTACAAAAAGATTATATGCGAAATATATTCATGAAGAGGAAGACGCTAAGTTAGCTTCCCTACACATATGCATTACATGAAGGAGGGATGTGAAGCCCTAATTCACATAACACACGTTATGTAATGAATAAGAGGAGATGTGAAGCTCCCCCTACACACGTGTACCATATAAAGAAGAGATGTTAAGCTCCTCAATACACAATACACTCAACATGAATCTAGCATATAGACAATACAAATCCAAAATTTTGAATTTTTCTTTATCAAAACAAAATTTTAACTTTTTCTTAGTAACAACAAATTTTGAGATATCAATTGTAAAATAATCAAATTTTGAATTTTGATACCAATTTTAAAATACAATGCACAAGCTTATTATGAAATACCAATTTGAAATCTAATTAAGCTTAGCATCAACAATCTTTGTGCTTTAAAGGAAATACCACTTGTGAAATAAGCACAAATAGATAACATATATGTATGACAAGATAATACCAATAGAAATTGATATAGTTTGAAGGCATTCATACATACAATCAAAATATGGATATACACAACATGAAGTCATATTGATACCAATTGCAAATAACCAATGATACCAATTGAAAAGTAAGCATAAGTGTATACATCATATAATCTACCATATGAAGAATTCGAACTAGTTAAATGAACTTGTTTAACAACTAGCACGGAATCCTTCAATCAAGGAATAAATCAAAAAGTTTTTCATGAAATATGCATAAATCACAAGGCACTAAGACACTCTAATCCATAAAGTCCATATAATATTTTCAAAAGAAGTGAGTGTACTAATGTTATGTGAAACATGGCATCATGAAAGTTGCAATAAAGCTCAATATTCCTTAAGATCATAAATTTTGAAAATACGAAAATCATCACAAATTTTAATATATGAAAATCATCAAAATTATATTTCATAGCATATGTATGTTTTGACAAGACATTAAGTATACATACATATCCCCAAAATACATTTGAGTCCTTATAAATAGATTTGCATGAAAAGCAAATGACTCAAGGGTTATCCATGTATATTTTAATGTTTTGGCAAAAAGAAACTTATACATGAAATGAAATCACATGATCAAAACATAAATCCAAATGGGAATACAAGTTTAAGAATGTAATGATCATCAAAACTAAGCAATACAAGCACATCTAATGGGTTCAAATAGGCATTTAAGCACACATATAGATAGATTTATTTGTAGCCCATAATATGTACAAGTATAAATCCTAGTGTTGATAAGAATTAACATTTAAACTAATATTCAATACATGAAGCGTTCAAAATTTTGAAATCACAAAAGAATTTATCCATAAAAATAGGATCATGTGCATCAATTGAAGAATAGATAACTAGTTTAAATGAATTTTTGACAAACTAGTTAAAGATCCTTCATAAATATGAAATCATATGTATTTCATGAATAATACTAAATACATAAAAGTTCAAGCACTCATATTCCATAAAGCTCCAAATTATATCTTTTCTTGAAGATCGAGTGTTCAAAGGTTATGTAAGTAGTATCTACATGAAATTAGTCATTGAAGCCCAAATGAAATATGACTAACAAAAATTTTATTAAATCAACACATAAAAATCATGTTTCACTAAAATCAACAATTTTCATGGTATATGTATGGTTTATACAAATCCAACAATATGCATACATATCCCAAAAATAAAAGAGTCTATTAAATGTTTGCATGAAGGCAAGAGACTCACGGGTATACATGTATATTTATTAGATTTGAATTAAGCATGCATATACATGAAGTAAATCACAAAAATTGGCAAAACATGTATATATGAGAATTATCAAAACTAGATTATACATATGCATAAAGTGGATACAAGTGAGCATGAAGTTCAAATTATTTAAGAGTCAATTGTAATTCACTATTTGTGTATGTATACATACAAGTTTGACAAATCTACATCTAAGCATGTAAATACCACATGAAGCACAAATCAAATAAAATCATGAACATGCTATGAGTATGACATATGCAAAAGCATGTACATAAAAGGTAGGAGTTTAGAAATTATTACCAACTCCAAAGCTCCAAATATGGTGGCCTTTTCCACCAAAATTTCCTTGATAGCAATGCATCTATAAGAGTGTCCATCATATCCATTGCATTGGCTACCAAGGCACCAATCCTCTCACGTTTTGTGAGAGCCCTCACCTACATCAAAATCAAAGGGTGGGGGTTTTGGTACCCATACTTTCTTGGGTCCTTTGGGGTTAGCTTTATTGTAAGGATCCCAAAATCTATTATACTTTGCAAAATACAAATGAGGTTTCTTATCAAAACAAAATCTTGCTAGATGGCCTTTGCGGCCGCAATGTGTACAAATGTACACCTTAGCATGATGCTTATGAGTGTGATTGTGATCGTGTTGTGCACCATAAGCATGAGCATGATGAGTATGATGATGTGCATGAGCATGAGGAACTTGTTTCTTTTGAAACAAAGATTCCAACTTAGAATGATTGAATGCACACGAGTTCAAAGTTGAACTCAAATTATTCATCTTATTTTTCATATTCTTAATCTCATTAGATGTGGCATGAAAAGCATGATGAGATGAAGAATCATTTTTCTTTTTCTTCTTAGCAACAAAATCTTTTTCTTTTTCAACAAATTTTCTTTTCAAAGTAGTATTTTCTTGAAAAATATTTTCTTTTTGTTTTTCTACCATAGCTATCTTATCCTTCAAAATTGTGTTCCCTTTACACAAATCATTTAATTTAGACATGAGGGAAACATTTTCATTTTTCAAGTCTTCATTTTCCTTTTCTAAACATGCAAGTTTATTTCTAAAAGAATCATTTTCTACATGCATGCAATCAATGTTCTTTTTCAAATCTTTATTATTCTTTTCTAAGCATGCAATGTTATCTCTACATGAATCATGTTCATTATGCATGCAAGCAATGTCCTTTTTCAAAATTTTATTTTCTTTCTTAATTATGTCATATCTTTCAAGCAATAATTGGCATAAAGAATTTAGCTCATCATATGACATACTAGCATCCTCATCATCGGATTCGGTATTTACCTCAAGGGGGTCATCCCCTTGGACCATGTAGCACTTGTTGGAGGTGTCGCTTCCAACATCCGAATCACTCCCCGCAAGGTATTGTTCATTTTCGCCAAGGGAGATGAGGGTGTTCCATACTACAAAAGCCAACTCAATGTTAGAAACCCTAGATAGATAATCATCATTTAGGGTTGATTTAAGAGCATGAAGGGCTTTTGTATTAGCCTCAAGATTCTTACCATCTATACAATAAGCATTATTAGTAGTGGCAAGATATACATTATAACCTAGGGCTTTGAGGAATAATGACATCTTAACTTTCCAAATGTGGATGTTAAGAATATCAAAGGTGGGTGGTGACATAAAGTCCATGGTGAGGTGTGTGTGTACAACAAATATTGTGATTAGCCCAAATGTAGGATCTTTAACTCTTAGGTTGTTAGACCCTTATCAAGAGCACTAGCTCTGATACCAATTGTAAGTTCACCTAGAGGGGGGGGTGAATAGGTGATGGCTAATCTAAAGGTCACTTATGATCAAATAATGCGGAATTAAAACTAAGTTGACCAAATTAAAGTTTCTTTTAATTAAACACTTATGTATAACACAAGAGTGTTGCCGAATTCCCCTTGCGAGGCTCTGGACAAGCTCCTCTAGATTCCCCTTGAATGGGTTGAGGTGCCGCGTTGGCTCTCTTGGTTGAATACTAGTGTTAACAACAATCCCAAGCAAGTATGTATATCAATTATGAGCACAAGGGAATATATCATGCATATATAAGATGAACACAATAAATTGAATGCAAGATATAAAAGAGGCAAAGAGAGAGAGAGAGGGATAGAGTAAGCAATCGCAAACACAAAGGGTTTGTTTCGAGGTTCGAGCACACTTGCTCTACATCCCCGCCTTCGACACACGAAGGATTTCCACTATGCAAGATCCCACCGGATCTCTCCTCGGTGCCGTACACCTACAAACCCTCGGACTCCCAAAGTCCCTTACACACCACAAGCCCACCGGCTTGACGAGGACGCACCTCGCACCACAAGTTCGCACCCGAACTCAACCACAACGAGCACACTTGCCCGTTTCCTCAAAATTACAAGAAAAGATCTCTTTGATGATCACAACTCTTGATCACCTAAAGAGTACTCTCACTACAACACACCTATAAGAATATCTAGCAATGGAAAGCTCAAGTGTGTGGTGAGAAAATGAAGGAAAGAAAGCTTTGTTGGAAAACACAAGAAATCACTTAAACACTCTCTTGATAAAAACTCTTCCTTTTGATTGGAAGTATTTGCACTAAAATCTTGTAGAGAAACTCCTCTAAAAGTGTCTAAAAAACAGCTCAAGAAGTCTCCTAAATGTTCTATCTAAAACAGATGACAAAAACCCTTTATATAGGCTGCCCAGAAAAAGAGCCGTTGGGGTTCTGTCAGAGCTGGCGGTCGACCTCCGGTCGACCGGCCAACGGTCATTTTTCTGACCGTTGTAGCCACCGGTCGACTGGTGAGTCGACCGCTCTTCTGGAAAGAACTGTCGGTCGACCGATCCGGTCGACTGGCATTTTCCAGAGAGCAACAGGTTTGGGTCGGTCGAGTATCGATCGACTCCGGTCGACTGATACGCACATGCACAAAAGCTGTGCATGTCGGTCGAGTGCCGGTCGACTGCCGGTCGACCGGTCACTGAGAAATTCTGAAAAATCAGAACTTCCAGGACCTGGACAATTTGGATTTGGTTTTGGGTCTTGGATAAAATGTTTTGGTCTTGAAAAATCATAGAGTATGAGCATGTGTCATACTACTATCAAGGTAAAATACTTGGTAAAAATTCTTTTGATAAAAACCTAATTTTCCATGAAATGTTTTTCCAAACCTTTATCAAATACAAAAACAAGATATTTGAGTCCATTTAAAAGCATGGTGTGTATGGATATGATCCACTACACAATCAATATGAAATATCTATGTTTTTGACATAAAGCTCTAATCATGATTTTGGTTTAAAGATATGAACTATGAAATACCAAAATCCAAAATAGTATTTTGTCTCAAAGAAAAATCTTTTTCTACTCTAGAAAATCTTTTACTAAATAAAAATTCTTTTCTAAAAAGAAATCTTTATGAAATCAATTAAATCAAGAGTTCTATCAAGAGTGTGTGTGTGTGATATAATTTGAGCAATCCACCAACTATCTATCCTTTACATTTTTACTAAAACAAAAATACAAATTCTATACCTAGACCCAAGTCTTCAACTTCTTGAAGTCTTCCCTTGAAGGCTTCTCATCTTCTTGACTTGGTCCAAGCTTGATCCAAAAACTCCTTGGATCACCACATGCAAGCTCCAAATCTTGTTCTTTTATCCTTTGTTGAGCTATGCACTTACTAAGATCTTGATCATGAATCTGTCACTAATTAAACACAAGATCATTAGTAACTATAACTACATGAGTTGATCATCATCAAAACTAGGGTGAAGGGCCTTTGGGCCAACAGTTACAGCATTTCGGACCCGCTCGTGAGATCCGGACCCGTTACGGGAGATTTAGAGTTGTACCCGTTATGGACCCAATAAGCAGGCGTTTAGAAGACCGATTTATGGGATGATCCGGAGATCAGTACCAGTTCATGCAGTGAAGACCAGATGGCGATTCAGTTCTGAAATCACGTCATTTCATGTGAGTATTTTTTTTATGTTTTTTCTTTATTTACTATTGTCGGTAGGCCTTCATATATTACTTGTATCATTTCATGTGACTATCTGATTTATTTTACTAGTTTAATTATGTGTATCACGTCATGAGACATCAATGATCGTTCACTTTATTTATGTAATTGATATGAGTATTTATTGACGTCATTTCATGTATTGGTAGTTTGTCGTTGTCAGCTTAGGCCTAATATTGAATTACCTTAGACTGTGCCTGGATTCGATCTATTGATTGGTTGTATTAGTTTATATTTTAGTATCAGATATATATAGACCTTGTGTTTGGATATTGAGATATTAAACTTATATCATTTCATGTGCAACCGTTTTGAATTCGGAGTAGTTGTAAAGGAACTTAGACTGTAATTATATATTGATCTTGAGGATGACAGATTCGTGTTGGAGGTTAGAGATTCATATTTTATGTATAGTATTTGTCAGACAAATTGTCTAGTGACTATTCCGACTAGAACTCTTTTGGATATTGAGGACGTGTTAGACATGATGCTGCTTTATCGATAGATTGATTACCGATATACGGATATGTATGAATATAATACCCTTTGACGTTAGTGTCATGATGAGACTGACTTCTGGACTGTTAGGAGCTATTATTTCTGAATTCTCGCATTGATGAGTTTGACTAATGTATTGATGACCTTATCGATATTGACTATTAGATGTAGAGGTGATCTAAATTCCATATTGATAGAGGATGTTACACTGCTTATTTATGATTTTGATTGATTTAGATATTGATGATTGAATAAATAAGAGTTATTCATTAATAAATGAAATCGTGGAATTGAACCTATTAGTAGAATGGATTGGATTGGAGTTGACTTGGGGGTTGAGAAATAGGCATTGATTGGTTAACCAGACCTGATAGATCTTAGATATATATATCTACTATGTTATTGAGTTTTGGGACTTTGTGATTGACCTTGATAGAGGTGAGAGCATGTGATGATCATGATCGAACTAGAGTGTGGGAATTTGATTAGATGTATCAGGACATGTAGTATTGCAGTTATTGAGATTCAAATATATCAGTGACCTAGAGGATGGATATATCGATGACTTGAGGATTAAAGTAGATTGATATGATGAGAGAACTGGTTATTGATTTATTTAACTTGTGGGTTACTGTACCGGATTACTTGACATGAATTGATACTTGATGTTCATGGGAATTGTATTGAGACTGTTGGTGAATCTGTTACTATTGTACCTTAGTGCAGATGGATACGAGATATTGATCAGTTCTAGATGAGACTATCTATTGAGCAATATCTGAGTTTGTTATTGTATTCATATTATTGAAAGTTACTGTGAAAATATTGTCAGACCGTAACACATGTATTGTTCCATTGTTCTACCGTTTACACGGTAATATTGCCCACATTGTTATTGTTACATCATTGATATTGTTACTATCGCTTTATTGTCCCAATAATCGAAATAACATGGATATTGATTGATTTAAATAATAATGTAAATTGATAACTTACACTGGGATTGAAGAAATTGATGGAGGAGACAGCGTCTGTATTTTGAGTGGACCTAGGATATAGGTTACGCAGCTGAGATACAGTTCCACTGTAGGGTTCCGGGGGATGGCTGACATCCCGTATTGTTCATATTGTTATTATTATTGACACAATATTATTGTTATTGACTATCTAGCGGTAGAACCTGGTTCAGCGTCAGATAATTAGGCCGTAGTTTTGGGTATGTACGAAACCTACCTAAAGCATGGATAATGTCTTCCACCAATCAGTTTCAATAACTTAGAATCCTGATGGACACGTGTGGTAGGCGTAATATGGGATGTGCCTATTACAAGTGGCGGTTGGTGTTCGCTGACATAATAAATAATAATGAACTTTTTATAGTGTATTGTGACTGACTGTAATCACCTGATTATACATATATATGACTAGTAACATATGCTAGGTTGCACATTTTGACATTAGTGATTTTCTTTTATCATGATACCAGTTATATATCATTCATAGTTTTATTCTTGATATTGATCATTCTGTCATCTTTTATTTCAGTTATCATATTTTTATGTTACATTGTTAATATGCACGAATACCTTTCTCTTTACACACACACACACACACACTCATTAGGTCGATTCTGACGACCTTGGATATGCACGTTCAGAATTTTGGACACCTTCTTTTATTGTTCAGGTGGTTGTTGAGCTCGTACGCTTCGCGAGGAGTTGGAGTTTCTCTCTTTTGATTATAGGTATTTCTTCTCTTTATTCATATTATTTCTTGTATCTATCGTATCTTGTTGCCATTTCTTCCTTCATTCATCTGCTATCATTGTGTTACATATTTATATGTCATATTGCAGTGATACTGATTTATTATGATTTAGATTTATAACTTGTTCAGGTTACTTTAGGCTTAGCGTATGTGCGTGGGGTATTTTCTCGCGTACATAGGTCGCCGACCTTCGTCGCGACTCCATTTTCGCGTATTTTGGAAAGAGGGGCGTGACCTCCATAGGCAAATGGCATGATTTATCAAATATCACTCGATATGGAGATATTCTCAGGACAGTTTTGTAGGCGGTCTGATAAGCCCATAAAGCATCAACAAGTTTGATGGACCAGTCCTTCCTATTTTATCCCACGGTCTTCTCTAAGATAAGTTTACTTTGTCTATTTGTTACCTCCACTTGTCTATTTGTCTGAGGATAATAAGTCGTGGATAATTTATGAGAAATAGAGTGCTTCCGTATTAGGGCTTCAAAAGCCCGATTGCAGAAATAACTCCTGTTATCGCTTATTATCGCACGGGGGGCTCTGAAGCGTAAAATGATATTTTCTCTTAAAAACTTGATGACAACTC
Source organism: Agave tequilana (assembly GCA_038442645.1). NCBI lineage: Eukaryota > Viridiplantae > Streptophyta > Magnoliopsida > Asparagales > Asparagaceae > Agave > Agave tequilana. The sequence goes on along the minus strand of JAVJIF010017705.1, from coordinate 19,515 downwards.
GATTGTCATTCGTCCTAGTTGGAACAGCTTCAGCCCACTTAGAAACATAAGCTACTGCTACGAAAATGAATTGGTTTATGTAGGACCTTGGAAAGGGTCCCATGAAATCAATGCCCCACAAGTCGAAAATTTTTACTTCCAGGATTGGTGTAAGGGGCATCATGTCCTTGCATGTGAATCGACCTATCATTTGATATTTTGTACAGAGTTTGCAAAAAGTGTAAGAGTCCTTGAAGAGAGTGGGCCAGTAGAAACCACTCTGAAGAACTTTCTTGGCTGTCTTCCGTGGACCAAAGTGACCACCACATGCAAACTCATGGCAAAATGTCAATACGCTGTGATGTTTATCCTCAGAAAGACACCTTCTGATGATCTGATCAGGACAATATTTGAATAGATATGGTTCGTTCCAAAAGAAGAAATGTATCTGTGTCAAAAAGCGGTGCTTTTCCTAATTTGACCAACTTAAAGGTGTATGCCCAGTTGTAAGGTAATTTGCAATGTCAGCATACCAAGACTCTTCACACATCACGAAGATGCATTCGTCAAAAAAATTTTCGTTGATTGGTATGATCTCTACTGGTGCATTAGGAATCCTTGAAAGGTGATCAGCCACCACATTTTCAATACCCTTTTTATCTTTTATTTCTAGATCAAATTCTTGCAAAAGAAGCATCCAACGAATAAGCCTAGCCTTAGCATCTTTCTTTTGCATCAAATACCTAAGGGCGGAATGGTCGATGAAAATTGTTGTCTTAGACCCCAAAAGGTACTGGCAGAATTTCTCCAACGCAAACACAACTGCTTAAAATTTCTTTTCAGTAGTTGTGTAATTGAATTGGACCTCATTAAGTGTCCTTCTAGCATAGTAAATCACATGTTACCTGTTATCAATCCGCTATCCTAGAATAGCGCCTATGGCATAATCAGAGGCGTCACTTATGATTTCGAAGGGTCTAGTCCAATTAGGTGCTGATATTATTGGTGCCGAGACAAGTTTTTATTTTTGCTCTTTCCAGACTTGTAGACATCCCTTATCAAAATGGAAAGGCACATCTTTTCTTAAAAGATTAGTTAAATGTCTAGCAATTTTACTAAACTCTTTAATAAATCTTCTGTAAAAAACCAGCGTGCCCCAAGAAAGATCTGATGTCTTTTAAGCACTTAGGTTCATAGAGTTTTACTTTCACCTCCAATTTAGATTTGTCAACCTCAATCCCTCTACTTGAAATCTCATGCCCAAGGATAATTCCTTGTTTGACCATGAAATAACATTTTTTTCAGTTAAGTGTCAAGTTCTTCTCTATGCATCTTTATAAGACCAACTTTAGATGATGCAGACATTGGTCAAAGGAATCGCCATATATAAAAAAAATCATCCATAAAAATATCCAAAAATCTTTCTACCATGTCTGAGAAAAAACTAAGTATGCAACAGTGGAACATTGCAGGAGCGTTGCATAACCTAAAGGGCATTCGTCGGTATGCAAATGTTCCAAATGGATAGGTGAAAGTTGTCTTTTTTTGGTCCTTGGGAGCAATTGGGATTTGATTGTATCCTAAATATCCATCCAGGAAATAATAATATTCGTGTCCTGCCAATCTCTCAAGCATCTAATCTATGAAAGGAAGAGAAAAATGGTCTTTACATGTGGCAACATTCAGTTTGTGATAATCAATACAAACTTGTATTTTTGTTGGAAGATGAGTCAATACTAATTCTTTCTTATCATTCTCTATCACAGTAAAGCCTGCTTTCTTTGGCACAGTATAGACTGAACTAACCCACTGGCTATTAGATATGGGATAAATTATCCCATTGTCTAGCAATTTCAGGATTTCAGTACGGACATCCTCTTGCATAATGGGGTTCAGTCTACGTTGTGGATCACATTTTGATTTGGCCTCTTATGTCAGGTGAATCCTATGTTGTACAATGGTTGGGCTGATCCCCTTTATATCGGCCATGGTGCAACCAATGGCCTCTCTGATTTTCCTTAATATACCAAGAAGATCTTCTTCTTGTTGTTCAGTCAGATGAGAAGCTATGATCACAGGGAAAGCTTTCTTATCACCCAAGTACTGATACTTGAGATGACTAGGAAAAACTTTCAGCTCTGAAGAAGGGGTATGATCTATCAAGGGTTGTTCTTCTTTCAAGGGAATGATTAGAGTCGTATTTGTTACCCACTTAACTGTTTATTCAACAATCTGGTCAAGATTGAAGTCATCTGACTCCAAATCAAATTCATGGTCAGACTCATATTCTAACTCCTCTTCTTATTCACTTGTGAGTCCTTCAATCAAGTTCACCTCAAATGATTGGTCATCCAAGTCCCGAGGTTGTTTTCCTAGGTGGAAAACATTCACCTCCTTTTTCATGTCACCGAAAGTCAAACGCATAGACCCATTCCTATAGTTTATGATCGCATTTGCAGTTGCTAGGAAAGGTCTTCCTTGAAAGATCGAGGTTTGAGCTTTCGGGTTTTGAACGGGTTGTGATTCCAGAATGATAAAATTTACGTGGTAGATGAACTCCCCGACCCGTATAATGACATCTATAATTTTCCCTTTAGGATCTTTACAGAACGATCAGCTAATTGTATAGTAACCCGGGTTGGACAGAGATCCCCCAGCCTGAGTTGTTGATACACAGAAAAGGGAAGCAAGTTGATACTAGTTCCTAGATCAAGCAATGCCCGATTTATTGTGGTCTATCCTATGATGCATGAAATGGTTGGATTCCTAGGGTCTTTATATTTTACAGGGATGGTCCCGGTTAACAACTCACTATTGTTGGATGCAAGGAAGACCTTTTTGGGTACATTTATTTTTCTTTTCTTGGTGCACATGTCTTTTAAAAATTTGACATATGACGGAAGTTGTTGTATGGCATCAAGAAGGGGCACATTTATCTGGACTTGATTAAACATTTTCTTAATCTTTTCCATTTGAGCATTGGTCTTATTGGTTGCTAGCTTATTAGAAAATGGCACAATAGGCTTGTGAGTTTGCTCATCTATTTTATTCTTTTCATTAGACTTGGAAGTGGATGATTGTGAACTTGAAAATGAAGATGGATCATTCGGAACTTGTAGTGTAAATACAAGACGATTTGACATTGGATTGTTGGATACTGGTGAAATCACCTAGAGGGGGGTGAATAGGTGACTAGCTAATCTAATGGTCAATTAATGCAGAATAAAATCTATTTATGCAAACTAAAACTTCTAATGCTAAACATACCAAGTATAACACAAGAGTGTAGCCGGATTCCCCGTAAAGGGCTCTGGACTAACTCCTCAAGATTCCTCTAGATAAGAGTTGAGGTGCCGCTTTAGCTCTCTTGGTTTAATACAAGTGTTAGCAAACAATCCCCAAGCATATAACAATTAAGCACAATGTATATCAAGCATATAAAGATAAAGACAATATAAGCATGCAAGATATAAAGACAAGTAAGAGATAGAGAACAATCGCAAACACGGGAGAATTATTTCGAGGTTCGAGCACACTTGCTCTACGTTCCCGCCTTTAACACTATGAAGGATTTTCACTAGAATCGATCCCACCGGATCACTCGGTGCCGCAACACCTACAAGAAGTTCCCACTAGAACTCTTGGACTCTCTAGTCCCTCTCTTGTTCCCACAAGAATAACACACCGCAAGCACGCAAGCTTGCCGAGGCCGCACCTCTACAAAGAGCTCTCACTAGAACTCGAAACACTGCGAACACACAAGTCCGCCTCCTCAAAGAAAAGATGAAAACTTTGGTGATCTAAAAACTTAATCACCTAAAATCCTCTCACAATAAAGATCCCTATGGGATAGGTATAGCAATGGATAGCTTAAGTGATTGTGAGAAAATTAAGGATGGAAGTTGTAGTGGAAAACACAAGAAAATCACTTTTGAAAAACTCTTGATAAACTCTCTTTTTGAATGGAAGTATTTGGCTCTTAAACAAGTGGAGAAAACCTCTGAAATAGATAGGAAAACTAGGTTTAAAACTCTCCAAAAATCTTATTTAAAACAGTCCATGAGAGCCCCCTTTTTATAGGCTAGGAAAAACTAGCCGTTGGGGCAAAATAGCAGTCCAGACTGTTCTCGGTCGATCGGCCCGGCCAACGGCCCGGTCGACCGACCAACGGTCAGATTTCTGACAGTTGAGCCAGCGGTCGACCGGTCCGGTCGACCGTGGCCTAGAAACAGAGAGTAGAACTCTCTGCCGGTCGACCGCCCCATCGACCGGGGCTTTCCAAAAGCAGAGCTCTCTGGACGGTCGACCGGGTCGGTCGACCAGCTCTCCAGCCAAACAAGGCATGCATGCTTGTGCACGTCGGTCGACCAACTCGGTTCACCGACTCCTGTCTCGGTCGACCGGTTCGGTCGACTGGCAGAAGCCAGAAACAGGGATTATAAAGAGTAAAAATTTGGCTTTTTATCTATAATAAAATCCCATAAATCCACAAAAAATCTACAAAAATAAGTTCAGTTAAATACTTTGAAATACAAACATGTTTCAGTAAAATCAAACCATGTTACAAACATCTTGAACTATTTTGTAACTTAAAAATTTTAGCATAAAACAAAATCTGTTTTTTCAAATAGATTTTTTTCAAAACTTCTCCAAATACAAAAACAAGATATTTTAAACTCTTTTAAAGCATAGAGTGTGTGGATATGATCCACTACACCTAAAAGATGAAATATCTATGTTTTTTTATAATTAAGCTCTAAAAAGGTTTTATTTAAAGACATGCATACTTTGAATTCCAAAAACCAAACCGATTTTTTTCCAAATGAAAACACTTTTGTATTTTACCAAACTGTTCTTTTATGAAAACTCATCTAAATTTTGTGTGTGAGTGTATATAATATACTTGAGCAATCCACCAACTATTCTATCCTTTACATTTTATCTAAATAAAATCTTAACAAAAACAAATCTAGACATAAGTCTTCTCTTGAAGGGCTTCACTTGAAGCCTTCTTCTCCTTCTTGACTTAGTCCAAACCTTGATCCAAAGAGTTAAACTCCTCTTGAGTACTTGATGTGATCTTAATGCATAAGCTCTTGAATCAAACCGTGCTACCTTCAAACTTTGACTTTAAATCCTTTGTTGAAGCTAAACACCCACTAAGATCTTGATCACAAATATGAGATTAATTAAACACAAGATCATTAGTACTATAACTATATGAGTTAATCATCATCAAAACTAGAGTGATGGGCCTTTGGGCCAACAATCTCTCCCTTTTTGATGATGACAAAATTCATGGAGTTATATATGCATGAATTAAAGTTAAGCTTCATAGAAGCTCCCCCTTAACTCATGCATAGCAATAAATAAATATATATTCAATTAAAACTTGTAAACATAAACAAAACATGTATGCATACATAAGGAGATACACATGCCAATCAAGCATAAAACTCATCAAATTCTTTCCTCCCTTTTTGCAAAACAAAACAATATGCATAGACAAAAATTCTTCTCCCCTTTATGTATAAAGCAAGGAAAAACATGCATATATACTAAAATACTTCTCCCCTTTTTGTCAATTATCAACAAAGGGGTTAAAGTAAACACAAAACAATGTTCTCCCCCCTTTTTGTCTGAAAAAAATCATCAAAAAGGGGTGAAATCAAACAAATCAATAATAAGGATATATATGCGATATACATTCATGAAGAGGAAGACGCTAAGTTAACTTTCCTACATATATGCATTACATGAAGAAGGGATGATAAGCCCTAACTCACATAACGCATATTATGCAATGCATAAGAGGAGATGTGAAGCTCCCCTACGCACATGTATCGCATAAAGAAGAGTTGTCAAGATCCTCAATATAAGATACACTCAACATGAATCTATATGTAGAAGAGATGTTAAGCACCCCTTGCATATAGCAATACATATCAAAACATTTTAAATCAAATTTTTTTGATAATTACTTTAAAAAATTTTGAAATTTACTCAAGGTAATAAAACACATTTTGAGGTACCTTTATAAATAAACAAAATTTTAAGATACCAATTGTAACTAAACAATACAAATTTTGAATTTAAATAAATCAATTTGAGATATCGCAAGATCTTGATACCATATGAAATAGGAAATTTGTGATACCAATTGAAAATTTAAACATTTTACCAATTGAAAATACGTGATAAATTTTTGATACCAAGAGATATTGATACCAACTGAAATCGAAATACTTGTACATTTTGATATAAAATAAATGGTATAATATGAAGCATATTTTGATACCAAATTAAATAACAATGAAATTTTGATACCAATGAAAGAAAAATTTTATATTTTGATACCAATTTAAATTTTACCAATTGAAATCAATAGATTAATAGATACCAATATATGAATACCATTGAAATAAATAGATCAATAGATACCAATTGAAATATATGAATACCAATTGAAGTATATTGTAAATTATGATATCAATAAAAATACCAAATGAAGATAATGCATAAGCTTATAAAAAGTACCAATTGAGAAATCAATTGAAATCATGATTTAATTCAACCTTAGCATAAACATACTTTGTGCTTTAAATACGTAAATATCTTATAACTCAAGCACAAACAAATCATATATATGTATGAAAAGAGAATACCAATAGAAATTGATATTATATGAAATGAAGCATACATATATAGAAAACAAAATATGAGTATATATAAAAAATATATCAATTGTGATACCAATTGAAAATATGATATAAATCAAGTATATAACTCATAGTAACCACCCTTTCATGCACAAGATAAAAGATTTTCAATAAGGCATACAAGACATGCTCGCCCATCCGTCCGCCCTTTCAGGGGTTAGTGGGGGTTTTAAAAAAAATAAGAATTTAAAAATATTTTTATTGTGAAAACACTACCAAATGAAGAATAATAACTAGTTAAATTAATTTTTAAAAAACTAGTTAAAGATCCTTCAAAACATGAAACCAAATCATATGTCTATCATGAAGCATACTAAATACATAAAGGTTGACACTCGAAATCTATAAGGCTCAAAAATAATCAAGAAATAAAGTCATGAATAAACAAATAAAGTGTGTGATTGCTAAAATTAAGAAACAACCAATGAGTTTAAGAATGTACCGTGTAGCTTGTGGCTAACGGGTCGTGTCCACAAGGAGGGATGCGATGGAAGCTTTTCGATGAGTCGTTTTAAAAACAAAAAATTTGTGTTCGTTTTTTAGGAAAAAGAGAATGTAAGGAAAAGAGATGAAAAAGAGAAATTTCAACTTTCAGAAAAGGATTTGGAGGAGGTAATTTTTAAAAAGCTTTAAGAGTTGTGATGTTATTTTATAATAAGAAATCAAATCTGGGCTTACTATCTTCCTACTCAATTGTTCATTATTCTCTTAAAGTATTAAGTCCCTCAAGTTATCATTTGCAAAACTTAAAGTTGATTTTTTTTTAGAAAGCTTTAAGTAAAGCACATAAGATGCAGAAGGTTTGAGTCCTTTTCTTCAAGAAAGAGTTGGAATCGGATATTAAAACATAAAGCGCGAAGAAGCAAGAATGAATTAAAAACGATTCACAAGAAGTTCAAGAAAGAATGGTAAATTCAACTATCCATACCCATCCTCATGTGCCTTCAAGAACACTTTCAAAAAGAAAGGCTTTTAAGGGAGGCATGCATATGAGTCATCGGGTCTTTTTCTTTTTAAAAACAGAAGAGAAGAAAACAAGAGAGAGTCGATAGCTAGCCCAGAAAAAGTGTTTAGTTACTCATGGAAAGCGAAGAAAAAAAATGACATAATATAAAGCATACCGTACTGCAAGTGAAAGAGAAATCGGCCCGACTTTTGTATTGCTGTCACTTCAACCTTCAAGTACAAGCTCTCAGTCCTCTCTCACACAAGTTTTTGAAACTGCACTACAACTTAAAAAGTAAGATTACAACTTTCTTTCTAGCTAACAATGAACCTAGATCCTAAGAAAATAAGTGCAAAATTTAATCCTAGTCTTCGCTGCCTTTTTCCTTGCTGAAAGAGGTATTTATAGCCAAAAACCTAGAATATAGGATCCCGGAACGTTGGGGGAGTAAACGCTCCCCCAACAATAACCAGTTGGCCGCGAAAACGCGGCTTAGGCCGCGTTTTCACGGCCCTGATGTGGCCAGGTGGCCACACCAAGAGGGGGCAGCTCCTGGTTTCCTGTTTAGCTCGCATCTCCTGCTGATTTTCTTGTTGCTGCTTCAACCGCTGACTGAATCGGCTTTTGATTTTCTGGCTTCGATTCCTCGATTCAAGGAGGGTTTTTCTCAACCCCTTGATATGCCAAGATATAGCCCAGATTTCTTCACTTCGAATTTATTCTGAATTAATTCAGAATAAAGTGGGCTTTTGGGCTTGTTCTTCTTTTATTCTTTGAGCATTTGGGCCTACATTTAGCAAAGAAAAAAGACACTTATTAATATCATTTATTAGCAAACAAGTGTGGTAAAGTGACAACATAAATGCAATGTATGTGACAAATCACACCCCCACACTTATCTTTTGCTCGCCCTCGAGCAAAACATTAGTCTAACTTTAATCAATTATTAGACCACTTTCGCAGGTCACTCGATTGCACTGAGCATGTGCAACAAGCCGTTAAACCTCTAGGTCACCCCTAGAGGACGAGTTTTGTCTCGTGAGGGTTTTCAGCGGATTATACCCACAAAATCCAAAAAGGAAGAGAAAAGGTTAGTATTTTCGAAAAGCATTTTTTTTTATATTTTGAAGGAGAAAATATTTGAAGTATATTTGTGAGATCTTAAGTAATTTATAAGTTATAGGAATATCAAATTTTTCATTCCTAAACTTAGTCTCCATTCAAAAACATGTCATCAATTAAAGTAAGGAGTCAAATTGCACTTCTCATCTAGTCTATTAATTTACCCTGATTCGTATGCACCATCGTGACTGTGAAGTTTACTAAGGGTTCTTCAACATTAACTCCTATGCCTCATATTTATTTTTATTTTTTTTGAACTTTTATTCCTCAATTTCATTAGGCTTTCTAATCTGCCCATGTAACGAGCTTTCAGTCGGTGACACCCAAACCAGACGGTTTTAGGGCACCAGGTGAGAAAACACCCCTAAGGACCTAAACACCCGAGCAGATAAGGCCACAAAACCAAGGTTTTTATTTATCTATGTAACCCTTTTAGGCGTGAATACTTATGCTTCATGAGGCATAAATACCCAGCTTAATCAGAGGATACACATTATTTATACGAGGTACCCCTTTTAGGCGTGAATACTTATGCTTCATGAGGCATAAATACCCAGCTTAATCAGAGAATACTTTTTTTTTCTTTTCAAACTTGTCTAATTATCTTTTGCATAAATACTAAGGCTTGCTTAGGCCAAAGCACCTAGCTACTCAATAATTAGACTTGTTTTTTTTTTATATATAAGGCATAAGAGTCTCTGTTTTCAAACCCTAAGTGTGTAAGTGTATTTTGTGTGCATATGTCATTAAGGTAAATATCAAGACTAAATTACTTTCCCAAATTTCTTCCTGACCCTAAAAATCAAACAAGTTATTTTATTTCGACCAAGTGTAAGAAATCCTAATTATGATTCTCCTATTCCTTAAAATTGACTTAAATTCTTACAAAAAATATATCAAAATATTGTCTACCCTTTATTTTATTTTATTTTTATATATATCCTTTTTTTTTCTTTTTTTTTTCAGCCATGTTAGAACCCTCCCCACACTTATCTCATGCATTGTCCCCAATGTATGAAAGAAATGTATAAGGGCATGAAATAAAATGGAAAGGAGGAAAGTTACCGATACACAGGGTCAAAAAGACCCATTACCGTTTCATCTACCGGCACCGATTCCAAGAAAGGTTTAAGGCGTTGACCATTTACCTTATAGTCATTTCCATTCTTGGGGTCACTTATCTCAACTGCACCATGTGGAAACACGGTTTTTACAACGAATGGCCCAGTCCATCGTGATTTCAATTTTCCTGGGAAAAGATGAAGCCTAGAATTGTAGAGTAAGACTTTTTGACCAGGGACAAAGGTTTTTCGTATGATGTGCTTGTCATGAAAAATCTTCACTCTATCTTTAGTGATCCTAGCATTTTCATAGGCCTCATTTCTCAATTCCTCCAATTCGAAAATTTGTAATTTCTGAAGGTCACCGGCCTTAGTCAAATCGAAATTCAACTGCTTGATTGCCCATAAGGCTCGGTGCTCTAACTCAACGGGCAAGTGACAAGGTTTCCATAGACTAACCTATAGGGAGACATTCCTAAAATCGTCTTGAAAGCGGTCCTGTTGGCCCATAGAGCATCTACAAGTTTTAAGGACCAATCTTTCCGGTTTTGGTTCACAATTTTCTCCAATATAAGTTTGATTGTCTATTTGAAACCTCAACTTGCCCACTGGTTTGAGGATGATATGGTGTGGACAACTTGTGAGTTATGGCATACTTTCGCATAAGGGCTTCAAAAGATCTATTGCAAAAGTGGGTGACATAATCACTAATGATAGCACGAGGGGGTTCCGAAGCGGGAAAAAATGTTCTCTCTCAAAAACTTTATGACAACTTTGTTATCATTAGTTTTATAAGGAATGGCTTCTACCCACTTGGACACGTAGTCCACAGCAACCAATATGTATTGGTTCCCAAATGAGTTAGGAAATGGACCCATAAAGTCGATGCCCCAAACATCAAAGAGTTCTATTTCAAGAATTGGGTTGAGGGGCATCATATTTCGATGTGAGATCCTACCTACCATCTGGCATCTAGGGCACGTCTTGCAATATTCATAGGCATCCTTGAACAGAGTGGGCCAATAAAACCCACTTTGTAGCACCTTTTTAGCAGTCTTGCGGGGACCAAAGTGTCCACCGCATGCAAGTTCGTGACAAAAGTGTTGGCCCAAAGGCCTTCCACTCTAGTTTTGATGATGATTAACTCATGTAGTTATGTGTACTAATAATCTTGCAATGTTTAAGTTTCAGATATTTAACAAGATATTAGTTGGTGAAAGCTTCCACACATCTTTCACAAAGTGATTCAAGAGCCTAAGCATCAAAGATGACATCTAGCACTCATTGGAGTCAAGCTTGGTGAATCACGGTTTGGACCGAGTCAACTTGGAGACGGCGCTCTACAAGAAGACTTAGGTATCCCTAGTTTAGTTTGTGTTTAGATCCAAATTGTAAAGATTAGAATAGTATGATAAGCTCAAGTTCACAACACACACGTATCATGTTTTGGTTTGCATGAATAGATATTATATCAAAACAAGTTTACATGGTTTAATGTATATATGATTTGTTCTATATACACGCATGCTTTAATTTCCTAGACAAACTTAGTTTTGACTCCCTTATTCATGTGTTATATGTTTGGTATTTTTGACAAAACATATTTTGGAATTAACGACAAAAACTATGATATATATTTGTTTCATGTATATTGGATTTCTATCCATATGCATCATGCCTAAATGCGTTTAAGTATCATGTTTTTGTACTTGGAAGAGTTTTGGACAAAATGTATTTTCTATTCAAAATCCAAGTTTTAGAAAATACAGTTTTTGGTTTTTGACAAAATTTCTATAACACAAAAATAGTTCATATTGATTGATATTTAAGCTAAACTTTTTACCACATGTTTATATCTCAATGTAAAATGACAAAACTATTTTGTGGAATTTTAGAGATTTTGTGGGATTTATTATAATATATTTTTATCCCAGTTTTTTTTTTGTTCCAGGCTTCAACCAAGTCGACTAGTCAACTGACAAGTCGACTAGGCATGAAGTCGGTCGACCGGACCGGTCGACCGACGTGCACAGAACTGTGCACGTCTGGCAGTTTTAGGCTGGTCGACCGGCGGTCGACCGACTGTTAACAGAGTTGCTCTCTGTTTGTTTCGGTCGACCGGGCGGTCGACCAGTAGCTGCCAACGGTGAAAAAATGACCATTGTGCGGTCGACCGGGCGGTCGACCGCCAGGGTATTTCTGGCAGTTCTGCTGCCAACGGCTATTTTCTGGATTAGCCTATAAATACCCCATTTGCAAGAGTTTTTCTCTAAGAATTTTTGGGCTAAAATTTTCATTCTCTCAGGTGTTTTTGCTGCAATCAAAATAGGTTTTTGATTCAAATTGAACAATCTTTTTGGTGTTTTTGTTAGGGTTTGGAAAACCAAAGAAAAGAGATTTTGGGGAAAAACTTTTGTTTGAACTTCACTATCTGGTTTCATTTATTTCCAAAGATTTTCTTTGAGTTGCTGGTTTCAAATCCCTTGGTTTTCTCCACACTTGAGCTAAAATCAACTATCTTCTCTATAGGATTTGTGTGGAAAAAGAGATTGTTTTGTGTTGTTGTTTGAAACCACTAAGTTGTAAACCCTATTTAGCTTGGCTTTGTGCCTTTCCCTCATTGTGTTGAGGAAGATTTGCTATTGGGTTGTATCCCTCAAGGTTGTGAGGTGATCTTTGTATTGGGTTGTGCTTACCTCAAGGAGGAGGTTGTTGTTGGCTTGGAGTTTGCCTCAAGAGGAGGTTGTGTTTGTAAGGAGAGGAGTTGGGTACTCCTTGTATTGTGATTGCCCCAAATCCTCGGTGGAGGTTCCCTTTGTGGGAGTCCTTGTGGACAAGCTAGTGGATTGGAAATCCTTCGTGTGTCGAAGGCGGGGATGTAGAGCTGGGTGCTCGAACCTCGGAACATATCTTGGTGTTTGCGCTTGTTCATTGAATCTTACTCTCTATCTCTCTCTTTACTTTGTGCCTTGCATTTATTCATATTGCTCATACATACTTATATGCTTGGCTTGGTTGTGTGCATCTCTTGTTGAAATTGCAAATTAGCTTTTAATTCCGCATTAAGTTGACTAGATTAGCATCGTCACCTATTCACCCCCCTCTAGGTGACTTTTCAAAAAGGACAGAACACTCCTAACCTCCTCATCGGGAATGCATCTCCTAATGATTTGGTCAGAACAGTATTTGAAAAGATACGGTTCCTCCCAAAAGAAATACCGGACTTGGATAAGAACCAGTAAACGTCATTTTTGGACCAATAAGACGGAGTTTGGTTGTGACTAAGTAGTTCACTATATCAGCAAACCAAGGTTCCCTAGAGATAGCCAAGAGATGTTCATCAGGAAAATCCTCATTGATGGGTAATTCGTTGCATGGAGAATTGGGAATCCGTAAGAGATGGTCAGCAACGACATTTTCTACGCCTTTCTTTCTCGAATTTCGAGATCGAATTCTTGAAGAAGGAGGATCCAACGAATGAGTCGGGCCTTGGCATCCTTCTTCATCATTAGATACCTAAGCGCAGAATGATCGGTGAAAACGGTGGTTTTGGACCCTAGTAGGTAGGGACAAAACTTCTCTAAGGCAAACACTACTGCCAAGAATTCCTTCTCGGTCTAGTGTAGTTCAGTTGAGCGTCATTGAGAGTCCTACTAGAGTAGTGGATCACATGCTGCTTGTTATCAATACGTTGTCCTAGGACAGCGCCTATGGCAAAATCAGAAGCATCGCACATAATCTCAAACGGCTTAGACCAATCCGGTGCAGATATGATTGGTGCAGAAATCAGCTCTCTCTTAAGCTTCTCCCAAGAATTTATGCATTCAGCATCAAAAGTGAAGGACACATCCTTAGCTAACAGATTAGTCAAGGGACTAGCAAGTTTGCTAAAATCCTTGATAAATCTCCGGTAGAATCCAGCGTGTCCTAAGAAGGATCTAATGTCCTTAATGCATTTGGGCATGGGGAAGCTTAGCAATAACCTCAATTTTGGCTCTATCCACTTCAATTCCTTTCTTGGATATTTCATGACCCAAGACAATTCCATGTTTCACCATGAAGTGGCATTTCTCCCAGTTCAGTGTTAAATGTTTCTCAGCACAACGTTGGAGGACGAGTTCTAGATGGTGGAGATATTGAGTGAATGAATCTCCGTAGATGGAGAAATCATCCATGAAGATTTCTAAGAAGCGCTCTATCATATCAGAGAAAAGACTCAACATGCAACGTTGAAACGTTGCTGGGGCATTGCATAAGCCGAATGGCATTCAACGATAAGCAAATGTCCCAAATGGACATGTGAATGTAGTCTTCTCTGGTCCTCAGGAGCGATAGGGATCTGGTTATAGCCCGAGTAACCGTCCAAGAAGCAGTAGTACTCGTGACCTGCCAAACGTTCAAGCATCTGATCAATGAAGGGAAGTGGAAAATTGTCCTTACGAGTTGCAGCATTCAGTTTCCTATAGTCAATACAAACTCGAATCTTCGTGGGAAGTCGAGTTTTAACCAACTCTTTGTTCTCGTTTTCCACTACGATGAAACCAGATTTCTTTGGTACCCCGCGTGGACAGGACTGACCCATTGGCTATCCGAAATGGGATAAATTATCCCATTGTCTAAGAGTTTTATGATTTCAGCATGAACAGCCTCTTGCATTATAGGGTTTAACCTACGCTGCGGGTCTCTCTTGGGTGTGGCGTCTTCATTGAGATGGATGCGGTGTTGAACGATGGTTGGACTTAATCCCTTAATATCAGTCATAGTCCACCCGATGGCTTCCTTATGTTTTCTTAGAATATCTTTCAAATCTTTTTCTTCCCCATCATTTAAATGAGAGGCAATGATGACGGGAAAGGTCTCTTGTTCACCTAGATAGGCGTACTTGAGATGCGTAGGAAGGGCTTTCAATTCTAAGGAAGAGGCAGGCTCACTAGAAGGACTAGTCAAATCTGTTGGCTCCATTGTCGGTGAAATTGGGTTTGAAGCCAATTCACGGCAGAATCTACCACCCGATCGAGATTAAAGTCATCAGACTCTAACTCGAAGTCAATCTCCTTTCTGTTCCAATTCTTCCCCGTGTTCACTTGTCAAGTTCTCAATTTGGTTTACTTCAAAAGTTTGGTCCTCGATGTCACGGGGTTTTTTTCCTAGATGGAAGACATTGACTTCTCTAGTCATGTCTCAAAGGTTAACCTCATAGACCCTTCCTGCAATTGATGATGGCATTAGCAGTGGTTAGGATGGTCGACCTAGGATGACCGGAGTTTGAGCCCTACGATTGGAGTTGGACACAGGTTGTGTCTCCAAAACTATGAAATCGACAGGGTATATGAACTCTCCTACCCGGATCAGGACATCGTTAATTTCCCCTTTTGGAACTTTAACAAACGGTCAGCCAGTTGGATGGTGACTCGAGTTGGACTAAGGTCACCCAACCCGAGTTGTTGATAAATAGAGATGGAAGCAAGTGATACTTGCTCCCAAGTCAAGAAGTGCACGACTAATCTCGGCTTGTCCTATTGTGCAGGCAATGGTGGGGCTACCTGGATCTTTGTACTTAACAGGGATAGAACCGAAAATAGCTCACTAATATTAGTGGCTAAGAAGATCTTCTTTGGAACATTAGTCTTTCTCTTCTTAGTGCACATGTCCTTAAGAAACTTAGCATAGGAAGGAACTTGTTGGATGGCATCAAGAAGTGGCACATTTATTTTCACTTGATTAAACATCTCGATTATCTTGTCCATGTGCGGGTTTTGCTTGTTGTTTTTCAGCCTATTCGGAAATGGTACTATAGGCTGGTGCACCTGGCTGGTGACTTGACTTTTTCAGACTCGTCTGAATTGGAAGAAATTGGATTGGATGAGGTGGAAGCTTGATTGTGGTTGTACTGAATAGGATTGGTGGGTGTTGACAGTTGGTTATCAACTTTCTTTCCTGACCTCAATGTATGCACAGTATTACATTGATTGAATGAAGGATCCTCAGCCAGATGAGCTTGTTGGGAATTCCTTGGATTGGTGACTGGCTGACTAGGCAGGGTACCTTTTTGTCTCTCATTTTGTGGGTTGGCCAGTTGACTCATTTGAACTTCTAGCCTCTGAATGGTTTGCATGAGAGAGTCTTGGTTTTTCATATATCTCTCCATGTTTCTCTCAAAGTCAGTCATTCTTCTTTCCAATTGAGGATTTCTGGAAGGAGGATTTGGAGCTTGGTTAGGAAAGTTCTGTTGATAATTTGGAAAGCTTGGTGGATGGTTGGGAGAATTATTATGGAAATTGGAGAAGTTGGGTTGATGATTGGAAGAATTGTTATCATGATGAAGTGGTTAGCATGATTAGATCGTGAATGGTCATTGTTGTTCTGGCTCCATGAGAAATTAGGGTGTTTCTCCAGCCGGGATTGTACGTTGGTGCGTAAGGATTGTTGTTCGGCCTTGAAAAAGCCGCATTCATCAGTTCGTGATAGGATTGCTGAGCCTGAAACACTGAGCATTCCTCGAATACATGGTTCATGGCTTGACAGTAAGTGCAGCCCGGGGGTGGAAATTGGTTCGGGCTACTTGATTGACTGGACTTGGTTCTTTCGTCTCTAGAGCTTCCAGTCTTCTAGCTAAATTAGCTAACTTAGCCTCATTAGCGATGGACGATTCTATGGAGTGGAGACCTCCTTTTGAAGAGATGGAGTTAGGATTCTTAGGGGTCTCACTCGCAGATTCCCATTGGATGGTTTTCTCAGCTAAATTTTCATACAAATCCCATCCCTCATCTTCATCTTTCTGCAAGAAACCCCCTTGGCACATACTTTCTAAGAGGGTTTTGGTGGAATAGTCTAAACCGTCATAGAGAATTTGGCATTGTCGCCATTTCTCTATTCCATGGTGTGGACATTGGACAAGGAGGTCTTTGAAGCGTTCAAAGTACCTCCAGAACGGTTCACTAGGCTCTTGCTTGAATTGCATGATCGTCTTCCTAATGAGAGCGGTTTTATGGATAGGATAGAATTTCTTCAAGAAAACCTTGATGAAACCATCTCAGGATGTGATGGACCGGCTGCTAAGCTGTAGAGCCACTTTTTCGCTAGGTCCTTAAGTGCGAAAGGGATAAATCTCAACCTAATAGCATCATCTACAAGGTGTGGGATTTTCATCATAAGACATACTTCCTCAAATTCTCTTATGAAGAAGTAGGCATCTTCAGACTCTAGACCATGAAATTTGGGGAGTGTATTGATGAATTGAGGCTTGAGCTCGAAATTGTATTCACCAACCGATGGAAGTGAAATGCAAGATGGAAGTGAGGTCCTAATCGGGTAGAACCTATCCTGCAGTGATGTGGATTGAGCCATTACCGGATCTGGTCTTGGTTCAAACTTGGGTGGTGATGTGTTTCTAGTCAACCTAGATGAATTGGGGTCTCTTGACCACACTTGCATACACAAACACAATCACAGTCACAACAAGTTCAAACAACAATCAACAATAGAAATCAACCAAGCCTAGTCTATGGTAACCTCGACCTAGACAACTCCTAACTGGTTGATTGTCCATAAGAGGTAGAATGTAGACCTTGACCACAAGCTAATCAGCCAGGTCAGGGCAAGATTGGTGGGAGGTTTTCCGTCAAAGACGTTCCTTAATTAAATAACCACCAATCTTCGGCTTTCGGCCCTCAATCCCCTTCCTTGACACTGATTTGACAGAGGTCAATTTCCAACACCTTCCCTCTTTAGGATAATCTCCTAGTGAGTTCGAGATGTCCCTAAGGCCAACGTCTATCAAATTTTAATTAGGCTTAGGTTGTGCGTGCTTGGAGATGGTTTGTGGGCTAAGGAAGGGTAATGACTTCCCCACCTTATTTTGATTTGGGTTTTGCCCTTAGAATTGATTCGTGCAAAGTGTGCAAGATATAGAAAGTAACATTCAAAAGCAAATATTACCCAAGAATGTTTCCTATGCTATATGCTATGCATACATACCTTGTCTCCAGCTCTCTTCAACAGTAAAGTAAAAGAATTGAAAAGACTTGTGCCTAGAATGCAAATGTCTAATCAATTTTTAACTTTCAACGAATATTTTACTGTTGACTTAAAAACAGGGATGTTGGATAGAAACACTAGCACAAATATGACATATAAAAACTAAAGTTTCCGCGAGCAATATGTCCTACAAAACAAAGTTTTTAGTAGTCCCAAAAAATTTCAGATTTGCAAAGCAATTTCTTGAAATTATGTTTCCTACTTTCGAGAGTAGAGGCACAAAATTTTCAAGTCTTCTTGGCAAAGCTTGAATACTAGATCGTGATCTTCGAGTCCCTGAAACAATACACAAAACTTGTTAAAACCACTGCACCGTTCCCTCCCCGGCAACGGCGCCAAAAATTGATTGCTAAAATTAAGAACAACCAATGAGTTTAAGAATGTACCGTGTAGCTTGTGGCTAACGGGTCGTGTCCACAAGGAGGGATGCGATGGAAGCTTTTCGATGAGTCATTTTAAAACAAGGAATTTGTGTTCGTTTTTTAGGAAAAAGAGAATGTAAGGAAAGAGATGAAAAAGAGAAATTTCAACTTTTAGAAAAGGATTTGGAGGAGGTAATTTTTAAAAGCTTTAAGAGTTGTGATGTTGTTTATAATAAGAAATCAAATCTGGCTTACTATCTTCCTACTCAATTGTTCATTCTTCTCTTAAAGTATTAAGTCCCTCAAGTTATCATTTGCAAAACTTAAAGTTGCTTTTTTTTAGAAAGCTTTAAGTAAAGCACATAAGGTGCAGAAGGTTTGAGTCCTTTTTCTTCAAGAAAGAGTTGGAATCGGATATTAAAATATAAAGCGCGAAGAAGCAAGAATGAATTAAAAATGATTCACAAGAAGTTCAAGAAAGAATGGTGAATTCAACTATCCATACCCATCCTCATGTGCCTTCAAGAACACTTTCAAAAGAAAGGCTTTTAAGGGAGGCATGCATATGAGTCATCGGGTCTTTTTCTTTTAAAACAGAAGAGAAGAAAACAAGAGAGAGTCGATAGCTAGCCCAGAAAAAGTGTTTAGTTACTCATGGAAAGCGAAGAAAACAACGACATAATATAAAGCATACCGTACTGCAAGTGAAAGAGAAATCGGCCCGACTTTTGTATTGCTGTCACTTCAACCTTCAAGTACAAGCTCTCAGTCCTCTCTCTCACAAGTTTTTGAAACTGGACTACAATTTAAAAAGCAATTACAACTTTCTTTCTAGCTAACAATGAACCTAGATCCTAAGAAAATAAGTGCAAAATTTAATCCTAGTCTTCGCAGCCTTTTTCCTTGCTGAAAGAGGTATTTATAGCCAAAAACCTAGAAGATAGGATCCCGGGAACGTTGGGGGAGTAAACGCTCCCCAACAATAATCAGTTGGCCGCGAAAACGCGGCTTGGGCCGCGTTTCCGCGGCCCTGGTGTGGCCAGGTGGCCACACCAAGAGGGGGCAGCTTCCTGGTTTCCTGTTTAGCTCGCATCTCCTGCTGGTTTTCTGTGTTGCTGCTTCAACCGCTGACTGAATCGGCTTTTGATTTTCTGGTTTCCATTCCTCGATTCAAGGAGGGTTTTTCTCAACCCCTTGATATGCCAAGATATAGCCCAGATTTCTTCACTTCGAATTTTATTCTGAATTAATTCAGAATAAAGTGGGCTTTGGGCTTGTTCTTCTTTTAT